>JAEQML010066855.1:0-19603 GCA_016904865.1 Pissodes strobi | reverse complement strand
AGCAATATTCATCGGAAGAAGCGAATCAGGGGGTGAGTTCACATAAGATTATATGCCAAAATTTCAAATATACGTACATACCTGGTTATCTTATATATATAAAAACAGAAACTATCTCTCGTATAAAAGCATAATGTGTATAATACTAAGCTACCTTAGTATTATGAATAAATATGACACTTGTAACCCTTAATTTTTTTACTTAATAAAATTAAAATGGAAAATACTCTCAAACTTCTAAAACTAACTATATTAGAATAAAATAGAGTGCGCACGGGTTACAGTCAAAAATTACTAACAAACTGTTATTTATATACGAGGGCATGACAAAACATTGTTACATTTGTCGTATGTGCACAATTATACACAGAATCAAACAATATATTCGGAATTGAAATATATTATATCGAAATGAATATAAATAATAAGCAAAAGTTAACGATACGAGCTATTCGAATCGTTCTGTAGTAATCTCGTCTAATTATTGTAATTGTACATCCTACCAAAGCAATACTATTCAATCACAAAAAGTGGTGACATAACACAATCAAAACGCTGACTAAGGTCGGCCTGCACATTTATTAATGTTTTACATAGAATAAAACGTTTTTACCATATAAAGGAATGTAAAAAATAGAAACAAATGGTTATAATGCCTTCGTATTATTATCACGTTTCGATAATGGATCCCCGTATGGGCCACATGTGGGACTATAAACTGCAATTCGATTTGATGCAAATATTGCAAAACAAAAAACTAAAAGTTATATTTAATCAGGATCCACTTATCTACAGGATAATAAATAAAACTCAAAAATCAAATATTATCATAATAATTTCAAAGGATATTCATAGCCACAATATTAGAGAGTTTATGGGAAATCGTACTGTTATTATTACTAAAATGCAATTATCCTCAATACCAATGTTAAAAACACTGTCTAGAGGATTAAGGACTATGTATACTGTAATTATTGTTATTACTGCATTAATAAATAATTTTCAAAAAAAAAAATTTTTTTTTAAGTAAATCGAAGAGTGCCCTTTTCTAACGAAATTAACCCTTAAAAACTAGCCACAAAGGCAAGCTGACTCATAATTTAGGAGCGACTAAAACCCAAGTTGGGTATTATTATAGCTTTGCATGTCCCTCCGTTCGCTTTGCTCGCAACGGGGGATCAATCAACAAGAACTAACCAAGTGCTAACCAAAACTAACCCAAGGCTAACCCAAAGTAACCCAAAATTAAGGGAAAAAGGTAAATTAATAGAAATTTTGCTAGAACATGGATTCGTGTCGCATCGCGCGCAGTATTTTGGATTGCAACTCGGGATTTAGCCGCTCGTCATAAATTTATCGGAATGTTATCGTTCGGCTTTGTCGAAGCGATGTATACCGGAACGCATTATTTTTAAACAATTCGTGTTGATATGAGCGGACCGGTGAGGGAAAAAATTGGAGTAAACATTGCTTGCAGGAGATGTTAATAAATAATATCAATACCTATTTACAAATTCGCATTTGCAGATGCGAATAACTTTAACTAAAATTGGCCTTCACATTTTGCAGATGTGAAGGGCCCCCAACAGCCTCCACGTCAGTAGGTGTATTATGTTGGAGTGGTTAGAGGCACACTATATCCCTACATTTGCCGATGTAAAGGATATATGTATTGACAAAAATAAAACGGTATAGTGCTATGTATTTGCAGACACAAACACAAATAACAACTAAAAACAAATAACCACCATACTATTGCAACCCTCTTACATAAAATCATTGCATTGGAGGTAGCGAATTATTACACTCTTGGTTTCTGTTCAAAACAGAAATTACAGTATTTGCAGATACTGTAAATATGCTAAAAAATCGTTGCATTTGCAGATGCAGACGAAAGCATAACCAGGGTTAAGCAGCAAGCAAAAAGGTGAATAGTTCGTTGTATTAGCAGGTACAATCGATCGTACCCACTGTCTGCAATTGCAGTTGCAGGTAGTGAACATATTCATGAACCTATTTTTCTGTTCAAAAACAGAAATTGCAGCATTTGCAGATGCTGTAACTAGGCTAATAGATCGTTGCATTTGCAGATGCAATCGATATAATAAGTAGCAAAACCAAGGAAAATCTTTTGCATTTGCAGATGCATTAGAAGATCCTCTCACGCTAGCGGAGGAATTAACTTATCCGAATCAAGACTTACCAACATCAGAAGCACCAGATGGTCCTGAACAAAGTAAAGACCACGCTTTGTTAATAGGCAACAAAAAAAAAAAAGGAAACGAGTAAATCATACCTGCGAGGCCAGAACTAGATAGTTTTTAGATGGTACAATCACTTATTAAAAGGACTAAAAGATAAAAAAAAAAAAAAAAAAAAAACAGTATGATAGAGAAGTATCCACCAGCTTCCAACTGTAATGTCCTCAGACTATCAAAATTAAATCTCAAAGAGAGTACTAAATCCTGCCAAGACAACTACTGTATCAATTACAGAAACAACTATAGTCCGTGGGATTAGTGCCTTAGCCCTCCCTTTTAATAATTTAATTAGCCAACCGTCTCAACTAGAATTATACCTTCAAAATTGGCAGAAATTAAAGGTAAACAGTTCAATAATAGAGTGGGTACAGGATTATAAAATGCCTTTCAATAGGACACAACTCCGGTTAGCAAAATAGAAGACTACATAGGACGGAAAAAATTTTAATTTCAAAATACGCATTCTTGGGGAAAACTGATCTTAAAGATGCATATTTCCTTATCCCTATGCATCAGTAGTCAAAAAAGTTGTTAAGATTCGTTTTTTGCAACGTATTATACCAATTTAATTGTGTTTCATTTGGTTTATGTACAGCTCCATATCTTTTCACAAAACTGAAACCAGTTGTAAGATATGTAAAATTAAAGGGTATAAAAACTGTACTCCACTTAGTCGATTGGCTAGTTATTGGTAATTCAAAAGAAAGCTTAAAAGTATAAATAAAATTACACAAACATTACAAGATTTAGGTTTTATATAAATTCTGAAAAAAGCGTAGTTATTCCCGCGCAACAATGCTCATTTTTCGGGTTTATACAAGAGAAAAGGGACCTACTGGCAGAACAGTCTAATATCTTTTACCCTGAAAAATACCTACTCACATCTCCTTGCAGAGAGAAACAACCATTGTGGAAGGAAATTTCCCTGGCTGTAGGGAAATTAGGAAGACTCATGAGAAATTAAACTGATTATTTTTTATTGCAAACTATAGAACAGTGAAAAAGAAATCGATGCGTATTTTTTATTTCCACTAAGATGAATATTACAAGAGCTTTACCAGTTTTTAGTTTTGTATATATAGATATACTATGAATGGTGTGACGTAACAATTCATGTGTATTATGACGTCATAAGCACATCTCAAGGCGTTGTATCTGCCTCATTTTTTGGCTTATGGAAAAAAGAAAAACACGTGTTCACTTATTTTTCATGGGCTATCAAAATCAGCAATAATAATAAAAAAATAAATAAAATAAAATAAACAATTAACGAAACTTCCTCATTGTCAGGAGAGCCTTTCTATAACAAAGCGTACCTAATGAAGCGATAAAAGTGATTATTTATTCATTGACAGATAGCGCCCTCAAACAATACGGAAATACTTACAATAAATAGGGGAATTAGTGGTTTTGTAAGCACAAACAAATATATACCAAAACCGTAAACTTATTCAGCTCCTAAACATTCAATTGTCTTCGGAGTCATCCTACTCTACCATGAACTCACACAAATCTGCACTTTCTCCAATATTGAATATTAAACAAAAGACGAAGCGGTTATAAAAGGGATTCTCAATGGAACATTTAACATAAGACCCCCAAATCCAAAGTACTCAATTACTTACTTGGGATTCCTACCCAGTTCTACAGCGCTTAAAGAGCATGTACCTTCACGAATCCTTAAATCTACAAATCTAACTTTAAAGCTAGTAACACTCTTAATACTAATAACGGCACACCGGCACACTGACAACGCGGAAGTAAAAATAGATAATATTTTTAAATATGAATACATAATTGAAACCAGATTCCCGGATAAATAAAAGCAGGTGGCTTAAACAGGCTTCAACCTAATTTGATATTACCTTATTTTACCAATCAACCTGAACTATGTATAGCCACACTATTAGAGACTTACATAGAACGCACAAAAGAAAAAAGGGTGCTACCAGTCAATAAAAGGTGAATAGTTCGTTGTATTAGCAGATACAATCGATCGAACCCTCCACTGTCTGCAATTGAACATACCTATTTTTTCTGTTCAAAAACAGAAATTACGGCATTCACAGTTACTGTAAATATGCTAATAGATCGTTGCATTTGCAGATGCAATCGATACCACAAGTAGCAAAATCAAAGAAAATGTAATAGTCACTCACAAAAAGCCTTATCACCCAGACAGCAGTCAAACCATTAGCAGATGGGTCAAGTTAATACTAGGAGCCAGCAGTATAAACACGGAAATATTTGGGGCACACAGCACGCGACACGGGGCAACTTCAGCAGCTCAAAGAATTGGAGTTACATTACAAACCATTCAGAAGACAGCTGGCTCGACAGAAAAATCAAAAGTATTCTCTAAATTCTATAACAAACTTGGCGTGGGTAATCCCACTGGATTTTCATCTTGTTTACTGAACCATAATTTCTAAAGAACATATAAATATAAAGCTATAATTATAACTTACTTACCAACTTGTTATCATATTACATAAGAATATTGGTATAGTATTAAAAATAAGTTAAAGGTTAATATCAGTTAAGCGTTAAACATGATATATGTACCTTCATATGTGTGTTATTAAATCTAATGGTTATAAATTTGAATTTTAGTTTATAAAAAGGGCCTTACAAATCTAGGACTACAGAAATATCGCAATTTTCAGTTAATGTAGATTACATCGCAAATACTTTAAACATCTACAAAGTGTAATGAGGGACGGCGAAGATGCGAAGGATAATTACAAGATCAATCGACTTACCTGTAAGGAAGATCGATCGGAATTATCCGAGCATCTTCGCCGTCCCTCATTACAAACCCACCCAGTCTTTACCTTCTCCCTTTCACCCCAAATGCAATGTAATCAAAAATCTCACGAACCAAAATTGTAATGACGCATCAAGGCGATAAGCTCGAGCGGCTAGCCAGGGTCGGCTGAATCACCATGTTTTTAGATAACTTCTTTAAAAATTGTACCGATTGGGAAAAAGTTGTATACTACAAAGTGTAATGAGGGACGGCGAAGATGCTCGGATAATTCCGATCGATCTTCCTTACAGGTAAGTAGATTGATCTTGTAATTATGGCATCTTTCATTTAATCAAAAAGTAGCAAACTATTGCGCAAACCGCATTTTTTTATCTCCACTCATAAGCGAGGAACCCCATAAAACACATGTTAAAAAGTAAAAAATGCATTTTTTTATTTTATTTATGAAAATAAGTATAACAATATTTAAGAAAAAACAACTTTAGGTCAATATCTCAAAAACTGAAAAACTTGAAAAAAAAATCTAACTACACCACTGGAATCTACGTAAAAAATGCATAAGAAACATTGTTTATCTTTCCGATAAGATAAACAATAACTGAGATACGAAGGGGGTCCAAAAATGCAACGTTTTCAATTTCGCCCTGTATTATAGAAACTAAGAGAGCTAGGAAAAAACTGAATGTGGCATTTTTAGTCTCACAAAAAAGTAGCCAACTATTGCGAAAACCTCATCCTTGTATCTCTACTCATAAGCGAGAAACCCCGTAAAACACACGAAAAGGGGACACCCTGTACAATCTAAACCTATATTCAGCATGATTGGAAAATGATCAGTTATAAAACTATCAATAACAAAAGATTTTAGTTCTAGAGTCGGTTTGGTCCAAGCTTTTATTAGAATCAGGTCCAGTGACAGTGTTTACATATGAAATATAACCCAACTGTGCCATTGTTGCCACGTAATTATTTACATCAGTATCTGTAGTATTTAATAAGTCTATATTAATATCCCCAGAGAAGATTTCAATGTGTTGATTGTTTATTGTTTCAAGATATTCGTCTAAATCTTGTCTAAATAGTTCTTTTGGAATTGGTGTAGGTTGATATACTGCCGTTATGCGTAAATTAATGTTGTTACTTGACATATAATTCTACTTACAGTTGCCCGTGATTTAGGCAATGTGATCATCGAAAAGTCTGGCTTCAAATTTGATCTTGCAAGTACTATTACACCGTCATTTTTGTTGTATTTAGCATTATTATAATAAGTGTCATACCCCATTATATTAAAATATTCTATAGACGGTACCTGAAAGGATTCACTTAATATTATAAAATCAGTAAAATGTAATTTATAACTATCCAACAATAAAATTAAATTATCAAAGTTTTTTTTAATACTTCTTATGTTTAAATGCATTATGTTAAAAAGTTTTTTGTTCATGTCTATTTTGTTATGAAGTTGATCCTTGTCCACTAGTTGAGCTTGAATAATGTATATTTTTTCAATATCATTTAAAATATCATCTTGTGGTAAAACAACCATTATTCCCCATAGTCTATTTTATTCTATATTGATGGTATTTTGTAGACGGACACTCCAGATCCCACGTGTTATGTTGGACGTCATATTTAGTATCGTAGTTTTGATTTGCCTTATAATAGTTCACAGTGTCATGCTCTTCCCCACAACTACCACAAACAGTCCCATTATTCATTTATCGCCTTTATGATAATAGCCCTGACATTTAAAACATCTTGTAACTGTGATATTCTTATATACTGGGCACTTGTTCCATCCAATGCATATTATTTTAGCGCTCATTATCTTCTAAAATGTAGGAGAACATTCGAGAAAAATTGTTAAGTATGCTTTTCTTTTGTTCTGATTAACGTAAGTTACCATGAATGTATCTTCCCTGTCTATCCATTCATTTTGTTGCCTAATGCTCGTTTCAATTTCTTTGTTGTCATTGGTTCTTGTATAACATATTATTTTAATTTTTGGCAGTCTTTTTTTTTGGTATTGTAGCGTCCAACTTATTTCCCAGTTTTCGGTGAATCAATTTCGTGTGTTGTGCATTTTATGATCACACTGCCAGCTTTCGCGTTTTTGAAATTTTTACTCCCACTTTCAGTTCATTCGGCTTTATTTTGTCCATCATTACTTTTTTAGATTCTTCGGCTTCCTGAGCTGTATTTGGTTTAATGATTAAGGTTGGTAACTGGGGCGTTTTTTTTATTCCCAACGTTTGAATCTTTATTCAGAATTTCAGCATAAGAAACACAGTTTACTTTATTGGGGACCATATTTTCTTTTATTTCTTTTTTAAGTTCAACTACTTCCTTTTTAGGTTCTCAATTTCATTTATCATCTGGCTCATTACTTTTACCATTTCTGCCTTACACTCCATACAAAGCAGTACTAAAACTCTCTTTTGTAGAGGCATACATCTTACTTCGGATGATGATAATCCAACACAGTTTTTGTGCGGTTTTGAAGCACAAAGGTCATCTATAAATTTGTTCATTTTCCACCTTTTGCTTACAATTGATACAGTCGCCTACCATTTTTTGTCGATTTCAAGCATCCGGTTAAATAAACACAAATATTTTTTGCTGATTTATCAGTTAAGTTTTTTGTCTGATTTCAGATTACTCGCACTTATCGAACTGTTATTTCACTTTTATGTCCTTATTATTAAGTATAGCTACTCAGATTATTAATCAGTTATTAGGTTGATGTCTTATTCACACTTGAACCAAAAAAAAATCCAATTTTTCGCACTATTTACACCTTAAATTTCGCGTTTTTTGCAGAGCCAAATAAACATGTATGTGTGTGATACCCGTCGATAATACAATTCATTATTCAACTTATTAGCCAAATTCACTAACCAGTTGTGTACAATCACCGCCTAGTTATCTTCAATAAACTTAATATTTTGTTTTATCACCATGGTACTCAAAGCAATTTAAGAACAAATATTCTATTTTCGGTAGACCCTAAAAGAAACATTGTCCCAAGGAGTAGCTTACATGCATGAAGGATTAACAGCCGCTGACTTGCGTTTGGTAGAACAATTGTTTGACTCTGGAGCCGTGCAAGTAGCTGTAGTTACACGAGATCTGTGTTGGGCTGTGAATATTTTTGCCTATTTGGTAATCATTATGGATACGCAGTTCTTCAATGGTAAGTTAAAATTTTAAAGCAAGTATTATATTTCGGAAAAAAATTTTGCGAAAGCCTTTGATGGTTTGGTGCCGGTCTCTTTTGGAGCATTTTCATGCTAAGGTTGTTTTCTGAGTATTCAGAAGATCGCGCGTTTTACGATGTTGCAAGCTGTTCCACAAAGGTCGAGTTTACAGATTGAAAAACAGTGCATTTGACATATTGTTTAAGAGCATATATAGCAGAAAGTCACGAATGCAACCACTCAGGAACGTTACGAGCTTATATCACGTATAATGTTATGCCGCTCATACACAAAACATGTTTTATTCCTGATATATAGCAGCTGTTTGCATCTTTATAGTAACACCTGTATTTCCTCAAGAGTTACTCAGATGTACTTAACTTCTATTAAGATTTTTGTAACTTTATACATTTAAATTACATTTGTAGGAAAAATTCACGCATATGAGGACTATCCCATTACAGATGTCTTGCAAATGGTCGGTAGGGCAAATAGACCGCTTGAAGATGATGACGCTAAGTGCGTCTTGATGTGTCAGTCTTCGAAGAAAGACTTCTTTAAAAAATTCTTAAGTGACCCTTTACCAGTTGAGGTGTGTATAGAGTATCATTGATATTTTTTGCTATTTTTGTTTAACGTGACTAACCTTCAATTTAGTGCTTGTGAGTATTTTCCTCAGATTAAATTTACCGATTAAAGTAAAAATGCATCTAGCCAATACCTCCTACAACAAGGCCAGACGGCTTACACGTGACGTCATCAAGAGTGGTCTTAACTTATTTACAGGCGTATATTGAAATGTGCAATTTCTTTTAAAATTTCACAGTTAAGTAGACATTTTAGATGCAAAAATCTCGAAAAAATATAACAAAAACTTGTGTTTTGTAAATTTATCTTTTTTATATATGTAGTTTGAAACGTAATTGGCCTAATACAATACCTCCTACAAGCTGATATTACTTTAAGCACGACTATCATGACTGATAATGTGTATTATTAATTTATTATTATTTTTTTTAAATCAAATATGAAATTGCAGTTTACTTACCTTTTTCTGCATACCTACATAAATAATATTTAAGAGCTTCCGGCTAAAACAAGGCTGCAAGTCATGAACAGCCTTTAGACGTGCCTCATTCGATTTTTGTTAAAGGAAAACGAAATTTCAAAGCAAAAACCTTTGAATATCCAGTTTATCAAAATAGAATCTACCTATTTTGATAAACTGAAACTAGATACCACGGTAAAATATCACTATAGGTAGTGTCATAATAGGTAATAGCTTGGGTAATAGTAATGTCAAATTTGATAGTGCGTTTTCTCCTCGGTTTTCTCCATCCAAAGAACCTTGCAATCTTCAAATATTTATGATAAAACATGAAAGATTTATACAGGTTTCAAATTATTACTTTTTTATGTTAGATTTGGTATATTACTCGGTATATTATTGGGGTCTAATATTTATTTATTAAAAGTCTCCAGTTTCCTTTTTTCCTTTTACCCAAAATATTATGATTATGTTTAGAACAATAATTATTATTAAGAAAGAAGTGTATTTAAAATGCTGCAAAAAAAAATTTTGAAACGTCAATTTTTAGGTGATTTTTACAATTTTCAAAATGAGTCAAAAGGCTGTTTTGATTTAGATAGTTTAACAACAGCTCACAAAGAAAAGACTTTTTATTGTAAATATCTAAAAATGTGTCTTCGAACTCATTAATCAGTTTTTTAAATATAATATACCTAGGCTGTTGAAACTACGTTCACGAGGATATAAAAGAGCCCCGACTTAAGGAATTAATGAAATTGTAAGAATCTTCTACAACACAAGTTCATTTATAGTTAAATTTTCTTTACAAAATTCACAACTTATTTTTTTTACAATATGACAGCAATATCTACTTAAATAAGTGATTAACTGGCATTTCAGATCCTCTGCTGTGTCTTGTGAATGTGACAAATTATTATACTTTCCTATACACATATACATTTTTTTTGTAAGGTAATAATGTGACATATTTTAATTATTGTATTTTTGATCACTTTTTTATTGTAACTTTTTTTTTTGACTTGTTCCTTTCTACTGTAACTTTGTAGTGCTCGGAATCAAATAAATATCTATCTATCTATCTATCTATCTTTTTTTTTTGGGGATTAGGAAATCTCTATCTAGACACCTGGCCGATGTTGAAAGTCGTCCAGTTGACCAGGCAGTGACTGCCTCTTTGTTCTAAAACCCTTCCCCCTGCTCTTCCAGGCATATCGTGCAGGTATCCGCTCTCGCATTACTTCTACACGATATGCGGAGCCTTCAGTTAGTTGTTACTCTAGCTGTGTTCATCTGGCTTCTATTTCCTTCGTTTCTAAGATGCTTCGTATCACTGCATATGTGCGTTGCCAACTTTCCTCTGACAATAGCAAGTTATTCATCATATTCCTTTCTGTAAAGCATCTATCTGTGTCTCTAAAGAACTCTTCCCTTAATGATTCCCATCTAGTGCAGACAAAGAGGGTATGTTCCACATCGTCCGTCTGTCCACAGTACCTACATTGGTCTGAATCCGCCCTGCGCCTGTCGTAAAGGTACTTCCTAAAAGACCCATGGCCTGAGAGTGCCTGGCACAGATAATAGTCGGGTTCCCCATGTGGCCTGTTCACCCAAGTCTGAATACTCGGAATTATCCTTCTCGTCCAGCGCCCATAGGTCTGTTGTGTCCACTCTTCTTGCCACTTGTTGAGGAGAGTGGCTCTGGCTGCGTCTTCTTTTGCGCCTTCGTATCTCTCCTTCCTTTCAAGGACTAGGACTTTTATGGGTGGTACTCCGGATATTACCTGCGCTGCAGCCAATGAAATGGTGCGATATCCACTGCATATATATCTATCTATCTATCTATCTATCTATCTATCTATCTATCTATCTAAGAACACCCGAGACAAAACCTTTCAGAGCCTCTATAATAAAATGAATAAATATTTTGAGAGCTAATTTAACATTTTGCTTTTTTATAAATGATGGAAAAAGGGCCTTTAAACTACGGGAATATCCATGTTTTAATATTTTGTCTCGTTTTAGTTCTTGAAGTTTTTTGACCACTGAGGGCATATAGCAAACATTGCATTACAGCCTTTATGAGGCATAATTGCACTAAATATTACTTACTCCAAAATTAGCTAACAGGAACAAATTTTATAAACTTGCTGACCACATTGAACAAGAACAAAATAAACTCTTATTACACGAACGCAACAGGTCAACTCCAAACATTTTGGAAAGCTAAAAACGAGGCTAAAAACATGAACTTTAGATCTTTTCGGCGAGTTTCCACCGCACATCATTGTTCACATAAATTTACACACACGAAAGTGTTAAGAAATTAACAGAAACACAATCAAAATCGAACAGAACAATAATTAAGAAGCCGGTCGAAAGTACGCCATTACGCCAACTGACAGAAGGCACTGAGGCAGTGTTGCCAGATTTAGAGTTAGTTTCATACATTATTTGGGATGTAAACTATTAACGTATATTTAGTTGGACTTTAATTTTTACAGCATTTGTTGAATGACATTTGAAATTATGTTTTTAAATGGAACCAACTATTTATACAAAATAATTAGGTTATTGGTTAGCAACGTTTATTTTCTTAAAGGTTTTGATTCCGTTATTGCTTCACTTTTCGGTTTTTATATATTTACTTTTCGGATTTTAAATATTTATTTATATTTAATATAACTATACTATAATATACCGAAGCAAACTTTTACATTAAGTATCTAATATATTGTTAATTGTAATCTTGGAATCCAAGACGAATATTTAACGTTTCTTTGAAAAATAATTAGTGGCAAATAGCAAGTAGCTCAAATTGTGATAAAGCGCCCAATCTGGCAGCACCGGATACATGACGTCGAGATGGGAATTGACATTCCAGTCGCCCAGCGTGGCAATCAACGTTAAATACGGAAGTAGGCGCGATAAAATAAACAATACTTTTACTGGGCACCTCTTGGCTCCTCTTAATGCTTTTCTTATGGCAAAAAAGTATGGACCACTTTTCATGACGTCACTGCTAATTTCAATATCAGCTAGTTGGCCTAGTTGAAGGAGGTATTGATCTAGCGCTTGTGGATAACGTTTCTGCTATGTAGATAGAGGGAACTATACATTTGACAAGTACAACAACAAGTTTTCCTTGTTAAATTATTAACATTTAAATTATTTGTCCCTAATTTGTAGTATTAACTTGCAGAAATAGTTTGTAAATATTATTCATGTAAGATGTTAAATTATTATTGCTAAAATTGTAGTTTAATGTTTTTGCTTTCCCGGTTTTGCTGTATGTTTATTAAAAAAAATGTTGATTAAGCAAATATATGATTTATTGAACATTTTATTTCATTGTTGTAGAGTCATTTGGATCATAGGCTCCACGACCACTTCAATGCGGAAATCGTTACAAAAACAATTGAAAACAAACAAGACACTGTCGACTATCTTACTTGGACTTTCTTATATAGACGGCTGACGCAAAATCCAAATTATTATAATTTGCAAGGAGTAACTCATCGACATTTATCTGATCATTTATCAGAATTGGTAGAAAATACTCTTTCCGATTTGGAACAGTCCAAATGTATTAGTATTGAAGAAGATATGGATTGCGTACCATTGAACTTGGGAATGATTGCAGCCTATTATTATATTAATTATACAACGATAGGTAAGTTTTAACTTTTATCTTTTGTATAGTCTCTTTTTGTATTTAAAATAATACTATCCCAAGCTAAAATAAAAATGGGTTTGTGTTTATTATTCGAGTTTCTTCATTATAATTGCAATAATTAAGCTGTATTAAAGTTTTAAAAAAAAATGTCCAGTGCATTTTCCAGAAATAGGATAAACATTTTCTGATGTTCATACTATAATAATAATAATAATGTTTAACGACCGGTTGACGTGATTTTGATCCGCTAGTTATTTTTCGATTTTAACAGTAAAATCAAAGAAAGTTTGATAGTTTTTGTGACTAAACTAAAGTAAAAGTAGTGAAAACCATTATTATAGTCAAACGGTAACCTTGACGAAATTTAGAGGTCAATAATAAAAACGAATGCAGTACGTCAACAACAAACACGGAAAACAGTACAGTGTTGCCAAACAACAAACATTTTATTTATTCCAAACAACAAACCAATAGAATGACAAATACCGACTGCAGAGTCTGTAATGAACCAGTACTAAACAACGTTCATGCATTGGAATGCACCAAATGCAAATCTTGGATCCACAAAAAATGTACGGGCCTAGAAAGTGACGAGTACCTGAAAACGGTATTGGCAATTAAGAAAAGAACTTTAAAATGGATTTGTGCCAAGTGTACTAAGGGCAGTGGTAGTAGTAGTACGCCAGGAAAACGGAATTAAACAACATGACTGTTACTCTTGAAGATATTATGAAAAAACTAAATAAAATTGAAATAGAAAACCACAAGATATTAAATATGTATGAAGTTCAACTAAAAATAAATGCAGAACTTAGAGAAGAGGTAAATGCATTAAAACTTCAGGTAACAGAGTTGCAAAAAGAGGGTGGTCGCACTGACAGCGCCGGTTGCTCTGTGGATACTATTAAAGAAATTCAGGACAGAGACAATAAAGACATATCATAATCTTTGGCGGCCCAGAAAACCAGGAAGCAGAAGAAAATGGGAAAGGTCAAGAAAAAGCAAGCAATATAATAAAAGCTGCCTGTTCTGAGATTGACACCTCAAAAATTAAAGTCTATAGGATAGGACAAAGGCAAGATGGCAAAAAACGACCGATCAGGGTATGTCTAAAACATGAGAAAGATGCAAAAAATGTTTTTTATAAAGGCAAGGAACTGACAAAAACTCCCATGTATAAAAACATAGCAATAGGGTTTGATAAAAGAAAACAACAAATTCAGGAATACAAATCACTAAAGGCGGAAATGAAGAGAAGAATTCAAAACGGAGAAGAAAATTTAAAAATAAAATATTTCAAAAATGTACCAAGGATAATCAAGGTTGGAAAAACTAATATCCACTGTGACAAGGGTGCTATTAGAAGAATCTATTTATAATGAAAATGAAGAAACCCAAGCCCGCAACACAAATTATGACAGAAACGAAGAAATCGTTGTTATGCATCAAAACATACAATGTATTAGAAAAAAGACCCACTTTCTTATGCAACACAGAGCACTGGTTACAAGAAATGGGAGACGAATTTATAAAAATTGAAGGCTACGAAATAAGATCATGAATCGAGAAAAACAATGGCACATGGTGGCTCCTGTATATATGCAGCGGAATGGGTAAAGATTGAAAAGATGGAAATCATAGAAAAAATTAGTATTCAAGGACAGATTGAGTGTTCGGGTGTAAAAACATTAAACCTTAATGAAAAAATCATAATTTTATTTATATATAGGATGAATATATAGGGTGAAATCTTGGAGATTTTAATACTTTTATTGATAAATTGGAGGAGATATTGTGTGTTGCTGGTGAGAGGTATGAAATGTATAATAAAATTGTAGTAGGTGATTTTAATTGTAATTTAATTGAAACCACAAATAATACTGGTAGGTTTTTAGATACGATGACTAGTCATAACATGCAACAGTTAATCTTTGAAGCTACAAGAGTAACTAAAAAACAAGCACTCTTTTAGACAATATTTTTGTAGATTTTCAGGACTTTGGGGAGAGCTCCGTGGCTGTCCTGGCACTGTCAGATCATTTTGCTCAGTTCTTGAGTATAAATAACAACATCATGATAAAACAATCCAAACAGGTGGTAAAACGTATTTTTTCAAAGACCAAAAGGGCACAATACATGGATGAGGTGAAAAATGTTGACTGGAGCATAATTGAGCAGAGTGCGGAGGTAAATTCAGCCTATCAGCTCCTTTCTTTCACATTAACTATCTTACTTAAGGAAATGTTTCCATATAAGAATGTAAAACTAACTAAAAATAATACAAATTATATAACAGAAGGCATTAAAACATCTTGTAAAACAAAAAATTTCTTACATAGGCAAATGTTAAGGGATGAAATTTAGAGGGATGTTTATGAAAAATACAATAAAATCTTAAACTCTGTCAAGACTAAAGCAAAACAGATATCAGATCAAAATTTTATAAAAAATTCGGAAAAGAAATCCAAAGGCACTTGGTCGCTGATAAATAAAATAACAAATAAAAACAAAAAAATCAGTCATCCATCCTAAAAAACATTAAACCGGAAGACCACTCGACATCTACCAAGGATATGTTAAATATGGTCAATAAATACTTTCTTGAAGCATGCCCTAATTTAAAACTGCAAGATAATACTGATTATTCTAAAATTACAACCTGTGATAGGGAGTTCTCTTTTAGATTAACAAATGAAAATGAAGTAATTAAAATCATAAAAGAACTTTCAAATAAAAAATCCTGTGGTGAGGACGAGTTTCCAGTATTCTTGTTAAAAGATATTGCAGAGTTAATATCTAAACCATTAGCATATATAATAAACCTACCCTTCTGTACGGGTGTCTATCCAGACATGCTCAAAACAGCGAATATTAAAGCAGTCTATAAGAAAGGGGATGCTAGCAAACCTAAAAATTATAGACTTGTATAATTATTATCAAATAAAACAAAAGATTATGTATGATAGGCATATTATGTTTCTGGAGGGGACTGAGATTTTGGGGGACTGTCAAAATGGCTTTCGAAGGAGAAAGCGCAGAGTGAGAGCAGTATATCAAGTATTAACTGCTGTGATTGACTCCTTGAACAAATATAAGCAAACGTTTTTGTTGTGTCTTGACCTTTCGAGGGCCTTTGACAGTGTTGACCATGAGGTACTTGCTAGAAAGTTGGAGTTGTATGGCGTGAGGGGAGTGTCACTGTGGCTATTGAACTTACCTATCAAATAGGAGACAGTGTGTTGTTGAGAGACATGAGAGTGGTGAGATTATAAAATGAGACTATGAGAAGGTGGAGAGGTGTGTACCACAGGGATCAATCCTGGGACGACTTCTATACATTCTCTACACAAACGAAATTACAAATGTTATTAAAAAAAATGTGTCATGTATGGAGATGACACTTCCTTGGTTGTCAGCGGTGACACGGTGCCTCTTTGCATGAATGAGATGGGTGCGGCGCTTTCCGACCTTGATTCTTGGTTCTCTACAAACAACATCATTAAACATAACTAAGACTCAGCTAATTCAGTTTTATAGGGGAGGAACTTCAGACATAAATTTAACATATGAAGAAACCGTGGTGGCAACAGAGGACACTGCAACTTTACTTGGTCTTACTATAGACCACAGACTAGATTGGAAAAAACATATTGAAAACCTCTCTTCAAGTATGGCTAAATACAGCTTCGCTTTAAAAACACTATCGAGAAGCCTGGGGACAAGCGCTGCACCTTGCCTCATACTTTGCATACGTACAGGCCAGGATCAGCTATGGAGTTGTCTTTTGGGGAAACTAGGGAAGTAGGACGCATTTTTATAAATCAAAAGAGATGTATCAGAAATATTTATAATTTAAAACAACAGGACAGTTGCAAAACTACTTTATTACAAGTAAGATAATGACAGTTTTTTCTATTTATATCTATGAATGTGTTGTTTTCATAAAGATTTGTTTACACTCTAATATAGAACATCCATATCAAACTAGAAACAAAAATAATTTAAAGATTGATCTTTTAAGGTGTACCTACTTACAAAAAATTTTATTATACTCAATCAAAAAAATATGGAATAAAATTCAACTTTCAACAACATTATGAGAAATCTAAATAATAACATTTTTAAAATCAAAGTCACGTATTTTCTCATTGGCAAGGCATACTATTCCCTTGAAGAATTCTTTAATGATAATTTGACTAACTTAAATTTTAATCATAATCCCTAATTCATTCATATTCTCCAGCAATGTAAATTTCTATCCGTAGATTGTGTTTTGGTGCAAATAAAACAATACTGTGATATCAATGTTTGTAAATGTTTATTAGTGTATTTAAAAATTATAAATTTTAAATTGTAGCATAATTGTACAGTTATATATTTATAAATAATGTACTGACATGTTCCATATACGTTTGTATCTTAAAGGAACTAATAAAGACTATATCTATCTATCTATCTATCTAATTTTTATGAATTTCCTTGGCACTTCCGTTTTTTAATTATGAGCCATATCAAGAAAAACCATTAATTTTTAATGTAAATCTTTAGATGATACTTTGTTGTTTATTCACCTGTTTGGCATTTAATTTATTTAGAATTTGTTACTAATTTAATGATTGATTTTCAGAACTCTTCAGTTTATCACTGAACAGTAAAACAAAGATAAGAGGTCTTCTAGAGATCATTTCATCAGCTGCAGAATATGAAGATATCCCAGTTCGGCATCATGAGGATAATATTTTGAGACAATTAGCGCAGAAACTTCCAAATAAACTAACATCACCCTCTGGTGGTCAACCCAAATTTAACGATCCTCATGTAAAAACTAACTTACTTCTACAGGCGCATCTATGCAGGTAAGTTAAATAATGTCATTAATATCTTGGGATATGGGGAATAAATACGACACTCAAGAGTTATATTCAAAACTATGACACTGCTCGCTGAATAATAGTGTTTTAATTTAGTATCTTTTAAATACTTTTTTAGCATCTTCTTTAAAATAGCATTAGTTGCAATTGATGAAAAAGTTCGACATATTTCTAAATATCGTACCCTGCAGTAATAAGCACATATAATCCTAATTTGGGACTTATATTAATTTATTTTATTCTACTTATTATACATACCAACACATTTCTGACGTTTCAGATTGCAGTTAAGTGCTGAACTTCAAGGTGATACAGAAGGGGTATTAGCCAAAGCTATAAGACTCATACAAGCATGTGTAGATGTACTCAGCTCAAATGGGTGGCTATCTCCTGCAGTTGCTGCTATGGAGCTGGCTCAAATGGTAACACAAGCTATGTGGAGTAAAGATTCTTATTTGAAACAGTTACCCCACTTCAATGCTGATATTACAAAGCGATGCACTGAGAAGGTAATATATTATTCGTATGGTATTGCATATATATAAATGATTTTCATTATTAAATTAAATATAGGGATAAATTAACATATAAAACGACAACTTAAGTTTTCTCATATTAACTTGAATTCCAACGGCATTACTGATATTTTAATTCCACTTCATAACTGCTTTAATGCTAAAGTTAGAATCGACTTTTACATCATTAAAAATCAAGCACTGTTTACTGGGTCGATTTTCACTCTTCATAGCGATCACTATTTAGCCAAACACTTTCAAAGATATCTCGTTCGTAATACTAGTTGAAAAACATAAAATTGAAATAGGTCGTTTCAATAAAATGTGTATAAACTGAATAATATTTTGTTAATAGGGAGTTGAAACTGTTTTCGACATAATGGAGCTTGAAGATGAAGATCGAACTAAGCTCCTAAATCTTAATGATGCACAAATGGCAGATGTTGCGAGGTTCTGTAATCGATATCCTAACATTGAGCTTACTTATGAAGTGTTGGACAAAGATAGGATCCATTCTGGATCATCTGTGCATGTCGCTGTGCAGTTGGAGAGGGAAGATGAAGTAAATGGACCTGTCATTGCCCCATTCTTTCCACAGGTAAGACTTTAATGCCCTATATTGGACTGAAATATATACATATATTTGATTTCATAGAGATCGTAACTTATAGGTTAATAATAAGATGCTTTTAAAATAGATTTTTTGTTTGCTTCCGAAAATTGCAGATATCTAAAGATTTGAAATTTAATTTGTTATTAAAAACGGTAATAAAGATGTTAATAAAAACGATCCCGAGTTTTCAAAGTTTATTAGAACAAACATGTTTTTATTTAAAATAGGATCCAATATGTTTAATCTATTTTTACCTCACGCAAGATCATTATAATAGTCTCAAATATATTAAAAGGCCGAAGTGCCTGAGTGAGAAATAATGATAAAACAGAGCGAGCGATGATATCGTTATTATCACCTCTCGCTCCCTTCCAGCGAGAGGCTGATAAGAGAAAACGAGTGATAATAAGGCAGAAAGTAATTTCTATCTTCCTCTCTCTTTATTCCATACCGTAACATGATTATAACAAGACCTGAATCTTAGTGTGTACTATTACTTTATCTCCCCGCGCTTCTATGCTATAATAATAGGACATACATTAATTTCATATATATATTTTTTATTGCAGAAACGTGAAGAAGGCTGGTGGGTTGTAATTGGAGATTCTAGGACAAATTCTTTGTTATCCATTAAGAGACTTACCTTACA
>MU194316.1:0-16573 GCA_016904865.1 Pissodes strobi | reverse complement strand
TCGCTAACCATGTTAGCATCATCAGGAGATGATTAAAACAGTTTTAATCATCTCCTGATGATGCTAACATGGTTAGCGAAACGCGCGTCGAGTGCAATAATTCTGTTTCGGTATTGTGGATAAAACTCCGTTTTAGTGCATGTTGCCGAAGGTTCCAAACCCCAACATAGATGATATACTAAGCCTTATTTGTAATTAGTTGTGGGCAAAATAATAGAAATATCAAATTGTTGATGTAGGGAAAAGGTCGACAAGGACCTCCTAAGAAACTACCCCTGATTTAAAGCGAAAATAATTAGAGGGTTCTTGCAAACGCGCGGTTCTTACATCGCTTCCATCAGACACCAATCTAGAACTCTCTTAGTTCATCTATCCGTGTCTGCCATCTCCATTTGAACTGCGTCTCCAATTTCATCACATCGATCAGTCCAGTTCTTGTTCTGATCTCTTCATTGCTAATTTTGTCTCGTGAGGTAACTCCAAGCGTAACATTATTCACTTTGCTTTGTGTGGTTTTCATTTTGATAACCGAGTGGCGGATTATCGCCATTGTCCCCTTCTTGGGCATAAGTAAATCCTGGTAGTAAACAAGATTCGTATACCTTTCTTCGGTGGTTCATAGGGAATTCTTGTTGCTTGAGGACAAATCCTAGTTTACCGAAAGCTGCCCATAAGAGTCCTATTCTTAAAATCTCAGAAGTGTGGTTATTCACGCCGAGTTGAATTTTATGCCCTGAGTTAGGCTAAGTCAATGTGTTTAGCGACGCTATCAATGAGCGGGATGTCAAAAGTAATGCGGACGTCCTCTGAGCTCCTGACCTTCGTTTTTGCGAGGTTCATTTCGAGTCCGAATTTCATTGTCGCACGATGAAGTTCTTGAAGCATTGTCTTAAGTTCATCAACTGTTTTGCCGATGATAACGATGTCGTCCGCAAAACGCAAATGGCTTCAATCAACATTGATTCTACCATGCTGCCAGCTTAATTCTCTAAAAACATCTTCCGGGGCCAGTTCTTTGGATTGGGGTAATGTCGGTTCTCAGGTTGTAATCTACTTTTATTTTTATCGAAGCTTTCTCGTAGATTTGCTTGATGATGCCTGAGTATATAGAATCAATTCTCTCATTATCAAGGGATCTCAAAATTGCCCAGATTTCGATGGAGTCAAAAGCCTTCTGATAGTTAACAAGGCCTAAGTGTAGTGGTAAATTATATTCAGTACATTTTTCAGTATGAATTTCTGCATATGACGTTAGTACCAAATCCTTTGCCAAAGCCTGCTTGCTCGATTGGTTGGTATGAGTCCATCTTATTAGCCAGCCTGTTTTTTTGCTATTACCTTTGTTAAGAGCTTATATAAATGCGACAATAAGCTAATAGGACCATAATTTTCAATATCGTTCCTATCTCCATTCTTTTATAATAGGATGACTTCAGCATTTTGCCATTTATTTGGAACATTTTTCTCTGCGTGACATTTATTTGGGAATATTCGCACAATAGTAGGTATAATACACAGGTACCAGCTCAATCCTAGTGATCCCTAGCCTCCCTTCCTATTTTAAACCATTGTCCTCCTACTTAACTCACAGTCTAGTCGTTTTTTTTCCTGTTTTTGCTGTTTTCTTGCCATTTTTATTGTTTTTTTGCTGTTTTTTATTGTTTGTACTGTTTTTTGCTGTTTGGGTTAGGATAAGAAACATTATAAACAGCAAAAAGCAACAAAAAAATGACTAGAGTGCGAGTTAAGTAGGAGGATAATGCTTTGAAACAGGTAGGGGACAAGGGATCACTAGGATTGAGCTGGTACCTGTGTATTATATTTGACCATGGCCTGGACATCTCTTGTTTTTCATCTGATTCAGCGTTGACCTTAGTTACTCACTGTCTATTTCGAGAATCACTTCTGATCCTACATTCTGTCCTCTAGATCCTTGGTATTGACCTTACTGAACTCGAGAGCTATATAGGTCCGTGCACTACAGCTATAATTTATTTCCTGTCGCTGACCACAATACCATCTCTGGTTCTTATTTTTGTCACTTTAGATCTTCTATTCAATAGTTTAGATATGAAGACCTTCATAATTTTGTTATTTTCGGTTATGTTTTTAATCAGCTTTGTATTGTGATCCCTCAAGTCTTCCCTGATATTCTTGCTAATTTCTTTATTCAGTAATTTGTAATCTAATCTAATTCATTTCTCTTCTTAATGTCATTAAGTTTTTGGTTTGTAAGCTGATTTTGCTGAAACCTTTCATCCGCATTTAGCATATTCTCTTAGTGGAAGTATTGATACTTTTTGAGATGTTTTCTGAGAGTTCATCTACACTTAGTTCCGATAGTCTCTACATTTCATCTAATTTAGTGCTAAGACTAGATTGGAAAGTCGTCTTATTGCTACTCTAGTGTTCGGTAAATTCGTTGTTTTATTAATTCACTTCTCATGAATGTTGTATTTAATTTTATTATCGCTCGGACTATACGGTTCTCACTGCATGTACCAAATGGTTCAAAACAGTAATATCTTGGCATATATCCCCTTTTCAAGGATGTAAACTGCACAAGTGCAAGTTTAGTGACCCTAATGAAATTTGTACCTAGTTTCGTCGATTCGGTGTCTATTCGGACACCGTTTTCAAGAAAAGCAAAAAACTAAAAATGAAAATGAAAATGAGCCGGGGCCGAAGTGGCTCTATAACAATCCAAACATATATCCCCTTTGTTGGTCACTATACAGTCTACATAATCTTGTTTCTAACTTTTTCAAAAGGAGTTCATGCAGAACAGATTTTCCTTGCGACAATAGTTTATCAACACTTCTCCTCTATCATTTCTCCGGCCCAAACCATGTTTACTTATGTGTCGTTTTCTTCATTCCTCGTTTGGCCCATTTTAGCACTAAAATCTCTCACGAGTACGACAAAGTTTATATTTTCATTTCTCCTTGCTTTTGTAATCCTCGTATAATTGATTGACTTCCTCGATATCGAATGTACTGGTCGGGGCATATATCTAAATAATCTATGATTTATCTGTTACTAATCCTTAGCATAATGTACACATCTGGAGTCGATATGGAAAATACTCGGGCAGTAACAAGATCTTCTAGTCATTTATTTCTCACTAAAACCACTCCTCCTACATGGTAATCCGTTTCTGAGCTATTTTGGCACAGTAGATGATGACCCATGTTCAGAGATATTGTCTGTTCTCCTTTCAGTCTAGTTTATTTTAGGCCCAAAATATTCTACAGTCTGTCCTTGGGGTGCTAGAGTTCAGATGTTATGAGTAGCAATCCAAAGCTTGCCTGAACTAGCAGTCTTACTTGCCTGGGGTAAGAATACTAGATCATTTGACATTTTCATATTTAGAAGATTATAAACATTTAAAACGCCACGCTTACCAGGCGGGTTGGCGAGTTCTGTATCAGCCGCCCACTTTGGGTACAGACGTTGTTGACAGACGCCGATTTTGAGTCAGACGTTATCGTTTTCGCCATATCTGGCTATTCTCATTTTATTTAGCCTGCAGGTCGAAGCAGTTGCCCAGGGTATGGCACGTGGAGCCATAAGTGAGAACTGAGCGTGCTGTGAGGACCAGTCATTGTCGACCACTCTCCGACTATAGCGTCGTTAATTGCAACCGTCCTTGATGAAAGGTACTACCTCTACTGCATAACCCCTTGTGAAGCTATTATTTATTATTGTAGAATATTATATAATATGGTAGGAGAGATATTTCGGAAACAGTTTTTTTTTTGAGTGATGACGTGGAGCATAATGTTCCTACTACTAAAATGTTTGTAAATGTACATGTATTTTGGGATCAATGGCGGATATTAGCAAGAGCACTGTGGTTCACTTTGTTTGCTAAAGAGGTGATTTCGTTCATTTTGATGTCAGAGTTAACCCTACCAGCGTGCTTGATTACTTGATCCATAAAGTTGGGCTGAAGCTGTTCCCGTGTCTTATCCCTAATAGTAAGTATACATCTTCGTGTTTTCGATGGATTTTCTTGACCATCTGCTGTATGACTTTATCAAATGCTTGCCTCCGATTTATAAATCATAATAATCAGTAGTTTATTGTACTACAGAGATTTCTTGTTGAGCCGTTGCAAAATAAAGATATTGTTGAGAATTTTTGCCTAAAATTTGATTATTCTTCATTGATCCATTCCGAGTCAATAATTTGTCGCTCAGGAGAGCGATACCTTGGCAATCTTTCGGGTGTTCTTACGATCCTTTTTTTGAAGGTTAGGTCAGTGGTGCGAATGCGTCATACATTTGGGATTTATCTCTTTGCAATTGACTTGAGCATGAATTTTGTTAACTTTGGTTCAATCTGATTTCTATGATCTATCATTTCATACGATTTAATCGGCACTTTGAGCTTTTCCGTTCTTTAATTTCTTTATGGTGACATTAACATTTTCAAAGATAAGGTGTTCTGTCATCCTGGTGTACTTTTGTAATATTTCCTTGTTATGATTTTCGACCTGCTTCTGATACAAGTAATTGAAGTGTGATACTCAGTCTTCAGGGTCGATGGAGGCAATTTGAACTCGGGCTCTTTCTGCTTCTCAGCATATACCATACTTTTTGGTGGCTTCTAAAGATATCATGTTTCATTTATTTTCTAGATAAATCTCCTTAATAAGACTTGTTAAGTCCCTTTATTGGTAAGTCTATTCGTGGTTAGCCCGTATTAAGCAAACTGTACCTGTGCTTGATTATTTTCATATTCGATATATGCATTTTTCCCTTCTAGTGTTAGCGTTTTGACTTCATCGTTAAGCTAAGGTTTTTCATTCCTCTTTTCATTTACGTTGCTTCTTCTTACCCCTATTGCATCTGTTGCACTGTTGAGAATGCTTTATCTGATTTTCGTTAATACTTCTTCTTGTAATATTCGGTTATAATGGATTTTTTCATAAGAATCCATTGATAAAGCACCTTCGCACTTTCCTCATAAATGTCTTCTTTCCTTGAAGAATTTCAATTGGTATATATTCGTATAATAGCAATGCATAATATGTTCTAATATAACTCATGAAATGAATATTCTGTATAATATTTCTATTGGATTGTGACTTATCGTCATAAATACTGTGCAAAACATTTTGAATATTTTCAGGTTTGATGACAGTTTATCAAAATAGAGTCGAAAAATCATCAGCAATATTAATAATACTTATTATTTCATATATGATAATTCCATTATTGTTTTTGTATAGATTAATCTATCGGGACTAACTGTGCTAATTTTGACTCAGAATTATTTTACTTACCGCTCTGCGGATTGAAACTGTCTTTACCTGAAAAAAAGAAAACAATTTATTAAAGTAATATGTTACTGTATTTAATAGTATAGCTGGAAAAATAGACAATATACTTTCTAGTAAGGATTTAAAGGCGAGATACCCATCAAAACAAAGTTCACTATAACTAAAGCTGTTAACATTTAGTCGGTAAGATGAGATGTACAAAGTTTGAAATGACCCTAGAAAAAATAATCCAATGGATTCATATCAGACGATCGTGGTGACCATGCTTTTTCCGCTAAATCATTTTCATGTTGTCTCTTTATCTGGCATGGTCTATGATAAAAAAAAATACTTTTTAATACGCTTACAATGGACTTTTATTTTTGGCAAAGTCAAAGAACCGAAAAGCTAGGAATCTTATGTATGTACCAAGAAATCTCCTTTTTGTACCATTACACCTTTACTGTCCTTGCCTGCCAGTACATGACAAACATCGGTAATCCTGTGGAATATTTGATTTGGTCATGAATACACTTTTTTAAGTGACCGCCGAGAAAGAAATCAAGTGGTGTAAGAAGCCCCGACGGCAGGATCAAAAACGAAATAGATTACATCCTCACATCGAACAACCGAATGTGCTTAGATGTATCGGTCATAAGTCACTTCAATACAGGCAGTCACCGAAGCCCCGACGGCAGGATCAAAAACGAAATAGATTACATCCTCACATCGAACAACCGAATGTGCTTAGATGTATCGGTCATAAGTCACTTCAATACAGGCAGTGACCATAGGCTGATCAGGGCCAAAATACATATCAATACCCAACTGGAGAGAAAACGTCTAATAGAAAGGAAGAGCCGTCCTGCCATAAGTGAGCTAAGAGAAAAAGAAGAAGAATACAACCGATATATCGACAAGAAGCTACAACCAACAGAAGCATTGCGAGAAATGGAATAAGACGAGCTCTCAACCAAAATTACTAACAGCGTTCTAAGAGCAGTAAAGAAAGTGAGTGCACTTCAAAAACAGGAGAATCCAAAATTCAGTCCTGAAACAAAAAACCTTATAGATGAACGAAGAAACGCTGACAAAAACTCACCCACATACAATGATCTCAACAAAAAAGTGAAAACGGCTATCAGAAGGGATCAGAGAACACGAAACTCAAGATTGATCGAGGATACCATCAGAACAAACACGAACATGAGAGTACTTTGTTCTATGCGATCTAGGGGCAAGCCGATCATTCACCAAATGAAAAATGAGCAGGGAGAAATTGTCAGTGAAAGAGATAGGATCGCTGAAACTGTTGAGAACTTTTATCGAAAGCTCTACAAACAATCAGTGGCAGCCCCGAAACACGAAACACGAAAATCAACCTTGAACATGGGATCAGAAGAATTAGAGCCCATAGATAATAACGAGCTAGAGGCAGCCTTAAAACAGCTCAAAAATTCTAAGGCTCCAGGGGAAGCCCATATCACGAACGAGATGATAAAAATTGGAGGGGAGACACTTAAAGAAGCCCTTTTAATTCTACTGAATAAATGCCTCGATGAAGAAAGGATTCTAGATTCCTGGAAAAATGCAGAGGTCATTCTCCTCTTCAAAAAAGGTGACAATACGAACATGGAAAATTACAGACCCATCAGCCTGCTGTCTATCTTCTACAAGCTGTTACAAAAAAATCATAACAAATCGCCTGAGCCAGAAGTTCGACTTTTATCAGCCAGTTGAACAGACAGGATTCATAAAGGATTTCAGCACAACCGACCATATTCAAACAGTACTCACACTGATAGAGAAATGTACGGAGTACAACGTTCCGCTTCACATGGCCTTTGTAGACTACCAGAAAGCGTTCGACTCGATCGAGACCTGGGCAGTGACGAGAGCGATGAACAATGCCCGTATTGATTCCAGATATACAAACCTGATCCACTACATTTACGAGAACACGCCTGCATGTAAAAATTGATGAAGACTGGATAACAGGGACTGTTTTCGTGGTGCGGGGGGTCAAGCAGAGGGACACGATTTTACCGAAATTGTTCACCTTGGCTTTGGAGGACGTGTTCAAGTGTCTATCGTGGAAGCAAAAAGGCGTCAACATAGACGGAAAACGTCTCAACCACCTCCGTTTTGCAGATGATATTGTCTTGTTCAGCAACGAGCCAAACGAATTATCAACAATGATCCGAGAACTCAAGGACGCCTCCCAAGCTGTTGGTGTCAAGATGGACCTTCAAAAGACCAAAATCATAAGTCCAGATGACATTATAGTCACCATTGAGAACCACACTCTGGAGGTAGTCAATCAGTATAACTATGTGGGACACAACATCCAACTTGGGAGAGAAAATCAAACAGCAGAGATCACCCGACGAATCGGCCTCGCCTAGATGGCATTCGAGAACCTCAGCTACATCCTTCGTCAACCGACCATTCCAAATCTAAAAAGAAAAGTCTATGATACATGCGTCCTGCCAGTGGCGACATATGGACTAGAAACAATGACACTCACAGCAAACAGTGCAAACTGCCACCGGGTCTGCCAAAGGGCGATGGAGAGAGCAATGCTAGGAGTAAGCCTGAGAGGTAGGATACGTAACGAAGACATCAGGAGAAGAACAGGAGTTTGCGACATCATTGAAAAGTAGCAAGGTTAAAGTGGAGTTGGGCAGGCCACGTAGCCAGAAGCAACTCGAAATGGACGAAAACCCTGATGCAATGGAGACCAAGAGAGTCAAAGAGAAGTGTCGGACGCCCACAAGTGAGATGGAGAGACGTCATCCAACGACATGCGGGAAAAAATTGGATCCAGACTGCCCAGCAAAGATCGACATGGAAATCATTGGAAGTGGCCTATGTTCAGGAGTGGACATCAAATGGCTGAGGAAGAAGAAGAAGAAGAAGATCACTGGAATATAATAAAATGCCCAACCCAGCATCCATGGAATTCAGTGTAATGAAATATTTTCGTGTGCAAATAAAAGGAAGGGAGAACTCTATCATAAATTTTGTCATTTTCTTCACTAGCGCCTACTATTCCAAAAAGTTCCAGAAGCCCATGAAGAACTTGATCAATAAAAAACGACAAGCAAATATCTATAAATCACATATTGATTACATAGCTGTTCGGAGTATTGGTCTTAAACTAGTCGGATAGTATCATAAAAAAGCGGCTCTACGATACTTGCAAGGCCAAATTGTCAAGTCCAGATGCCAATTCGATTCTCGAAATGTCATAATCCCGCAAACAAATTAATAAAACTGAAAACGAATTATAGAAAATCAATTTACAACCGAAATAATATATTAATACCTGGTACTAACCCACAAAATAACGTCCACCATTAATTAGTAACTATAAAATAAGGTAAGATTAAGTTTCCCAAAATAACACATTGTGAGGTTGTTTGTCATGGTTGCTTCCTTCCCATTTATCACTTTAAAAGCCCTACTTAATTTTGCTTCTTACAGGAAAGTTGAAACGCGAGTTAGTTAAATTAAGAGAAGCTTGAAACACCAAAGAAAAAGCTAAAATAAACTACAGAAAACATAAAAAGACCCAGTAGGATTTTCACTAATAAAGTTCTGTTACCCTAGAGAATCGATATAAATACAATGGAATTAGGATCCATATGAGTATTTAATAAAATTAATGAATCGTAGAGTAAAAATAGCGATCGAGCTATTGTTATTGACAGGGATATTTTCGAAATAAAATTGGAGTTTAATTAAATGAAATGTTTACTTTTAGTTTATGCAAGCGCATGTGTGGCTCCCTTCCCCCTTTCTAGAAGACACAGAAATACAACGATATCGTCAAAACAGAAAGTCAAACCTTTGCAGAGAGAGACATGGATACAAACTGCTACAGTAGTGCGGTTATGTCATGTTATTGTTTACATTATTTTTCTGGAAAGTTTTTAGTTGGTTGTGGTGTCTATGGGCCCTTTTAATTAACGCATTGTGGTGCTATGTGACTGCTGGTTTGTTGTGTGGTGAAGGAAATAAAGGGAACGCTGAAAGATATCTGTCTTTTATGAAAAATTATAACAACATTTATCCTAACCTCTAACCTGCAGCAGCATGGCAAACAAGTGTTTTAAATGCAATATGTGTTGCGTATTTAAGGAAGATAAGACTAATTCATCTCTTTTTGGCTTTCCATGCGATGTGTGCAATAGGGTGATATGCCAGACTTGCAACAAGACTCAGGCGCAAGAGGTGAGGGTGATACCGAGCCAAACCCGAACATTAGTCCATTTATGCCGTGACTGCCTGGAGGATTTCAAAACGTTACCTAAACTGGTAAATTCACTTAAAAATGAGGTGAATAACCTCAAAAGCAAAGTGGCATCATTAGACAGGAAGGTAGTTGCAACTGAACAGCTGGATGCGAGTAAACAGGTGGCTCAACTTGACAAAATGACCAAGGAAAATGCTGAGAATACTGCTTACGCAGACACTGCATCAAACAGAACTGAGGATATCACGACTGTTATAAAGAAATACTTGAATGAACAGTCTGAACATATGTCGAACAAATTGGAGTCTGTCGTTGGAGCTATAAAGAGTGCCAATAAAGATGTTGTAAGCTTTTTGACAACCTCATCATCAAAATCACCACTTAAAGAAGAACAACCTAGGAAAAATTTACCAACCCATCGAGTATGCCATCAACCCCCAGATAAAAGTGTAGGAATTAATTCCACAACGGAGAGTACATTGCAGCCTGCAGCCAGACCAAAAATATCAGCCGAAAGTAAGTCTGATCCTGGAGCTAATGGTAGAATATGCTCTGGCCCACAGCGTGCTATGCTAAAGGTGGCAAATAAAAATATTGGTGAGAGGATAGTGAAACTGGCATGGATCTATTTATCAAATCTGTATGTTCAAACAAAACCAGATGATGTTCTGGCAGTACTGGACCCCAAGTTTGCTGATGTCTACCAGTATCATAGGCTACCATCGAGATTTCAGAACCCAAATAGTTCAGCGTTCAAACTGGGAGTACCTGAGGAACTGGAAAAGCAGTACCTGTCAACAGATTTTTGGCCTGACTGATGTATTGTTGATAAGTATCGAAGTGTCAATGTAGGCAACAGTGACCGGTTCAAGTCTGTCGATGGTAACCAAAAAAATTTTCCACACTCTGGGCAGCGCAGGCGCCAGAAATAGAGCTGTCATCTGATACACATGCTCATTCCATCAAGCATTCCTCAGAAGGGACATCAAATCTCAACATCGATGTCAATGGCCTGAGGATTGCACACCTTAACCCTTGGTCAATCTGTAATAAGTTTTCCGATGTAAGGGATTACATTACTCAATCAAATTTTGACATCATTACCATCTCCGAAACATGGCTGAATAAAGATATGATCTCAGCGTCCTATACCATAGAGAACTATAATTTATATAGGAAGGATAGATCTGGGGGAGGGGGAGGTGTAGCAATGTATGTTACCAAGAGACTTAATGTCGGTTTGGTGACTTCTCCAGACACGGACAATGGAATTGATCTTCTATGGGTGACTTTTAAACACAATAAAATACGTGCCAGTGTTGGTGTTGTTTATCGTCCTCCATCTGTCCTATATGTAACTTTGCATTTTCTTTCTGATATGCTGCCTGAATTGACTTTTAATTGTGACATTTCTATATGTACAGGCGATTTTAATATAAATTACTTGTGTCAGACCAGTCCAGATTATGGATTTATTTCTGATATTTTTAATTCTTTTAATTTTAGTCAATTAATTACAGATCCAACTCGACTCACGCCTAATAATGTTTCTCTTATAGATCTGATTTATGTAAATAGGCCCGAATTGGTACTTGCTAGGGGAGTTTTATCATGCGAGCCTATACACTCTGATCATGAGGCTGTTTATTGCTCTATAAATTTTAAAAAGCCAAAACTTGTTAATAAAGTTATAGAATATAGAAACTTAGAAATAACAAATACAGAGCAATTTCAGGCCGGGTTACGGGCTATAGACTGGCATAACCTCTATGTTTCTGGTAATATTGACACAAAGGTCCATATTTTTAATGAATGTTTGCTGTACTTGTTTGATGTTTATTGTCCCACCAAAAGAGTTGAGCTGAGAAAATCAAAACCTCATTGGCTTACTTATAACCTAAAAAAGATGATTGAACTGAAGCGTAAGGCATTTGTTAAATTTAAAACTTTAAAATCATTTGAAAGTAAACAATATTACCTTCAGTTAAAAAACTATGTGGCACAAGCAGTGAAAGCTGAAAAAAGGGCATTCTTCTCAATTGAATTTAATAGGTGCACTAGTGACAATAAGAGTAAGCATGTTTGGGATAAAATGTCAAAATTAAACATAAAACCTAAAGAAGCTAAAGAATTTTTGAGTGATTTTATAAACCCTAATGAGGTCAATGATTATTTTTTAAACAGTGTTCCTCAAACCAGTGTTGATCCAGAGGTTTTGAATTATTTTCTCGGTTCTGTCGCAGAGTGGGAGCCTTTTAATTTTACCTTGGTGGCTGAGGAGGATATATTGGCATGTATTAAGGGTATTAAGAGCAATGCAATTGGTGTGGATCAGATCTCGGTGAGAATGTTGAAATCGTGCTTACCATGCATTTTAAAGCCTTTAGCTAATATAATAAATTTCTCTTTGCAGTCTGGCACTGTTCCAGCTATCTGGAAGATGGCTCTTATTACACCTTTGCCCAAGGTTAATAATCCATCGAACCTTAGTGAGCTGAGGCCTATAAGCATATTACCTGCTGCCTCGAAAATCCTGGAAAAGGTAGTCAAATTTCAAGTCGTGCAATTCCTCTCTGTGAGAAATATACTCCCAAAATTGCAGTCAGGTTTCAGGCCACATCATAGCTGTGTAACAGCTCTACTAAAGATTACTAGCGATATATCTGCTGCTTTTGATAAGTCCTTTTGTTGCCCATCTGTTTTAATCGACATGACCAAGGCTTTTGATAGTCTGGACCTAAATCTCCTGCTAGCAAAACTACAACATTATAACATAAGGGAGATAAACTGGTTTAGGAGTTACTTGTTTGGAAGACGCCAATCTGTGAAATTATCTAAGACTGGTGGGGTGGTGATCTCTGATTGGAAGAACGTGGTGAGGGGAGTCCCACAGGGATCTATTCTCGGCCCCCTTCTATTTATACTTTTTATATGTGACCTTATATATCGGATAGTGTACTGTAAATTTCACAAATATGCTGACGATCTTCAGGTTTATTTGCCGTCAGCCTTTGCTGATCTTCCTAACACTGTCGATTTGATTAATCAGGATCTGCAAAGTATACTAGACTGGGCAAATGAAAACTCGCTTCTGATAAATCCACGCAAGACGCAGGCTATTATGTTTTCAAGGTCCGACATTGACGTGTCTTCTCATCAGTTAATTCTTGATGGTACAGTACTTGAGTGGGTAGATGAGGTCAAGAATCTTGGGCTGTACATGGACAAAAAACTTACATTTAATTCACATGTTAATAACATATGCCAGAGATCCTATTACAAATTAAAACTCATTTATGAGTTTAAAAATACCCTTTCTCCGGACATCAAAAAACTTCTCACAGAAAGTTTGGTTCTGTCTATCCCTGGATATCTTGATATAGTCTATGGACCATTTCTAACAAATTATAATAAATATAGATTACAAAAGTTACAGAATGGTTGTGTGAGGTATGTCAGGTGTCTGCCGAGGAGGGAGCATGTGAGTGGGCATGTGCTTGACGTTTTTGGGCATAATATGGCTCAGAGGCGATACATTCGTATGGGGTGTCAGATTCATAAAGTTTTAAAGTTAAGACAACCTATGTACTTGGCTGAACTGATTGTTCAGAGAGGCGACATGCACCAGGTGAATGTTCGTTTTCTGGATAACATATCAATCCCACACCATAGAACAGAATTTTTTAAATGCTGCTTTACATATCTGGTGGCTCATGTATATAATCGTCTTCCTCATGCCTTCAGGGACCTAAGTTTGGGTGCATTTGGGAGGCATCTGAAGGACTTTGCTTTGGATCAATCTCTGTCTCTGTGATTCTGTATTTTATAATTTAAACTGTGATTTCTCATATTTTTTTGACAGATGAAAATAAAACTTTGTATGTCCTTTTTTAAGCTATTTTATGTGATTATTGTTTTAATGATTTTAATAATTGTATTTTCAGATTTATCTGTGATTGTTATTATTTAGTTCATACGGGTGATTATTAAAATACGCCTGGCGGTACTTTTCACCTTTGCATTAATTAGTTATAAGTTTAAATTTGTAACTTTGAAGTATTGTGCAATAAAGATTATTTGAATTTGAATTTGAATTTTACTCGGAATTAATGGAAGAAGTATAAATATACTATGTATCTACTATGGTCAATATATGACAATGACATTGTGCCTTATTTGAATTGTAATCAATATTTTATGATGGTGAGCGAAAATTAATCTAAAATCAAAGTAGCAGAATGGTAAATAAAAAAAAATAATAGCAGAAATATAGATGAAATTAAGTTTTAATTGACAATCAAGTATGATATCATTATCTGACCGTTATAATATTTAATAAAGAAATCATTGAAACCTGCTGTAATACATAGAGGCGCCGAACCTTATTAGACACCGAGTAAGTTCGAGTGAAATTATGCTGGAAAAATTTAATAATGCAAAAATTATGTGCAATAATGAAATAATTTTTTTTTTCTAGCACTTCTTGTTTTATTATGTTTATATTTCCTCAGTCTTTTTTACTTAAAATCGTTCTGTACTACTCATAAGACAATGACTCCGTATATTTTAGTTTATATACTTCTATTGATAAGGTGCACTGGAACTTCATTTCAAAATTGAATTGAACAGATTGACGTCACTATCTGACATATAGATATTCCCAATCTATACAAATGGTAAAGCAATGCCGTAAGTATAAGATAACGTAGATAAACATCACAGTTCCCTTTCGACCAGTTAAATAATAATAAAGGCTAGACCTCGAGCAGTCCCCTCGAAATACTGAAAGAAAGTTGTAATCGAATACAATAAATCCAACGAAACTTACACGGTCTTGCACTCAGCCACATTTTAACACCCTGGGATGGCGAAATTACGCCATTTAAATTCACTCAGAAGGACAAAAATAAATCGCTGACAAAATGGCATTTTTCACCAGTTCATGGAGTCTGCCTTTTGACGGTGCGCAATATTTCAAGGATTATCTCAAAATGACTTTGCAGATCTCCTTTTGCTGAAACGGATTTATGTTATAAAGTTTTATTGCAGTCTTTTCACTGGGCACTAATAGGTTTAATATAAAGTCTAGATTGAGATCAACGGATACAATGGCAAATTAATAATAAATGTGGTTATCTGCCCGAAACATGTAATCCCACAGCTCGAGCAGTACGTGTACAGGAATTCTAACGTTAAAGGGTTAATTTTAAAGGTGGAGTTATACATAAACGAGCTTAATAAGAGATACAGAGTTGTTTAAATCGTGAAAAAATTGGGCATTTTGGTGCACAAAATTCCGATTATTTCATTCGAAAAAAAAAACTGAAAATCGGTTTTGATTCTGCGTGGTTCTATTTAATGAGATAAGTCAAAGCAAGTTTCATTTTCATATTACCACTTGTTCTCTTCTAGAAAATGGCGATATCAAATTTGAAATACATCGTTTTGGCTTAGGGCTCCCATCATTAATTTATTTTCTTTTCAATACGAATCTGAAATTTGTATACTTTATTTGAATGCCTTTCTGAATTTACTTACATATTTTCCGACGTTCCGATAGGAAATGTATCTCATCAATGCTTTAAGTTCATATTTAACTGAAATACGGCTCTGAACTGTTACATTGTTAGGGTAATTTTGACAATTCCTTAACATGATTTTTGATTCGAACTCGCTTGTATTTAGTCCTGCTGCAAACAACTTTTCATCTTAAACCTGGTTTCGATTCGAGTTACTGTTCTAACCCGGTCAGGTAAGAACAGTGTTGAAAATTCCAAATTGAACAGCATAAAAATATCAATAAATAACACTGGTCAAAACTAGTTTTATTTCCAACAAGATATTAGCGATTTCTGGGCAATTTTGTGTATAATAGCAAGGAAATATAGAAATCTAATTTGGAAAATTACAACTAATTCGTCGGGAAAAAAGCGCTGTTTATATGATTTTCTCTTATGTGGGTTGACAGGAACATCAAGTTGAAGGTTCCAGCAATAATCTGTCATCATATGCCCATCTGTCCTGATATATTTCTTCCATGAACTTTAAATTCTGGTGGAATCTTTCCCCTTATTCCTCACTTAAGTTCCCAAGATTTTTGAGAAATTTATCCAAGTAAGTATGAGGAAAGTGTGCTTTAATGCTCATATTAGAACCCTAGTTTTCAAAATCCATTAAGATCTTACCCAACAAGTTCTTAACCACCGAGACAAATTTATCTTACATGAATCCTCCACAGCAATATAGAACATATCTACACCGAGACCAAGCTACACCAAGCAGCAGTTTCAAGACTCGTTATGTGGTTTGTAAAATTAGAGTCCTTAATAAGTTTGCGTCCTTTAAGGACCATCAAAAATACCCGCTTTTAGCTTTTCCATGGCCTAGGAAACGTGCAAATGTATTTGAGGTAATCGCCATCTTTGTTCAAAGTCTTAACAAATTGTTCCATTAGTCATAACTTAATGTGGAGAGGTGGGAGAACGAGTTCTTCCCGGTCCACTAATAGTTCATTTATGAAATTCGCTGTTCCTACAGTCATGTTTTGTCTTACTGGCCAATTAATCCTATTCCAATAATCTTGCTTAGGCCTACTAACCCACAAGCAAATAAAACAAGGGTATTTGGTATACCCACTTTGCTGCCCAAGCAAGAAGTTCACCATTTTCAGATCGACACAAATAGAAAACTAATGCTCATCATAGCATTGTTTCTCCAGTACGAACTTAATGTTTTCATATTCTTCTTTAAGATATATTGCGTGGGCGATATGAATTGAAGCATATGCTGGTAAGGGAATCTCTTCGCTATGAGGCGCATGTCTTCTCGCTGATTCCAAATCAGAATATGCCCGATTGCGTTTCTTGTATCTATTAAAGCATTTTACATTACCTAAACAAAAATAACAATCGTCGTGGTGGTCAAGAGATAGCTGAGGCGTTTGCCTCATACTTTCAGACGTATATCTGCGGCCGTTACGCAAAGATTTGGTGAATGTTTGAGCCCAACGAAGGTATGGTATTTTTGAGTGAAACATATCACAATATGGT
>JAEQML010066852.1:0-19604 GCA_016904865.1 Pissodes strobi | reverse complement strand
ATTTGGTCTCCTCACTACATTATTTGGTCTAAATCTATAGAGAGGGTCTAGAGAAAGTTTTTAAAATCCATGTTTTTTAAAAGGTTTGGCTACTATCCGGTACAGGGATATGATCATGAGAGGCTGCTTAGTGTATTTAATAGATTATCATTATAAAAAGAAGAATAAAAGCATGCTTATTCACTTTGTTTAAAATTTTAAAGGATAGCCCTGACATTCTGGCACAGCTTCCATTTGCTGCTAATAATATAAATACTCGTAGTAAAACGGTATTCTATTTGGATTTTCCAAAAGCAGAGTTATATAGAAATTCTCCCATTTTCCGCATGTGTGATTATTATAATAAAATTGCAGGAGATATAGATGTGGGTTTAGTCAGTGTTGGGCAATAATTTACAAAATGCATTGATAATAAATGACGTGGTATTTAGCATTTTTTTTCTATGAAACTGTATAATATGCCTATTTAGCATAGTTAAGAGGATCTGTTATTGGTTGTAATTACTGTTGATACTTACTAAATAAATAAATAAATAATCAAAAGAAGAGTTTGAGCTATCTCTTGTCAGGAGCGAATAACTGGAAATAATTGAATTTAGTATAACATTATTTCTATGGCAACTGTAAGCGGCCAACCGACCCTACACCAAATACAATTTGTCGATAATGCTCGATCTTTCTGTGGAACTATAAAACCCTAAAGCTTGAGCCACTTTCACTAGCAATTCCAATTCCACGAACAAATTGTTGCAGGCTTAGTCATTTTTATCTGCCGGACGTCGGTGAAATTCCGCTAACTTGTTGAACGTGGCAAAATAGCCTAAGCGGCCTTGCGTTTTCGTTTCTCATCCTCAGAGAATGTCGGTAAAGAAGCACGACCTGAAAGAGCTTTTCTAAAAGCATATAGGATGTGCAAAGCTATCGCTTATTTAATTCTATTTTGCTTGAATATTTCGCGAAGGAGGTTTTTAATAAAACTGAGAGCCATAAGGCGTTATAAATGTCATCATGACCAAAATTGCCAGAAAGCAAACTAACCCAAACAATCTTAAATGTAAGGAGAGAAAATTTTGCTGATCTACAATATTAAATTTATAGTAACTTTATAGTATAATTATATGTTGCTCCGTGATTTGTTTCAATTGAAGTCAAAGAATTGTAATGAGTTGGGAGCTGAATCTGTGGAAGCATGTGGTGAGACGTTTTCATCATCTCACAAGTCCACAAAGTGCTTATGGCCTTTTGGTTCCTGCTGAGGATATGGCTTAATGGAATAAACACCGGAATGTCACGTTAATTTTATCATTTGTTGCTTTACCAACACCAATTTTTGTTGGTGCAGTTATTACCGAAGAACCGTCCATTTTCCATTATCCAGACCAATCTTTTTGGAGAACGCCGTGTCCTGCACCAATTGGGGGGGTGAACAGTTAAAAACGTCCGTTGTTACGTTTGGTCCTCTTTTTTCCATTCATTGTAGAAACAATCTCATAGGGTGGAGACTTTAATTTACATTATTTTCATTAGCTCCTTACTGCTTGCTAAGGCATTGGCACCCCCGTGGGACATTTTTCCAAAGCATTGTGCTTTATAAATTACCGTCACATTACCTCTCCATTCAAGCTTCTTCATCATAGCTGTTGACCATTGCAACTAATTATTCGGTGCTGAGTGATTTACACTAACCTTTCTTGAGATCTCAGAAGTAGTTACCCTTTAGTATCTTTACCAAAAGGGGTAGCTTTTAAGCGATTGTCAGATATGGGTCAAATTCTATTTCGGGCTCCCTAAAATATTTCTCTTGAATCATTTGGAATGTTGACTAGATATTCGATCCCTTGTAGTTACAGTATTTTGTAATACTCCAGTATTTCCAGTATTATTTCCGTAATTGTGGCCTGTTGCAATTTATAATATCATTCAGGAAAAACTGGAAAAACTGCTCCCAAACCAAACTTTTGGTTTTGACATGTGAAACAATATTTTCCATATCTGCCAAGCAAATAACTTGGAAAAAATTGAGAACGATCCGCGCTCATGACAGTTTTATAAATATTTCCAGATATATTTGGCTCAAACATCTGAAAGAACGTTTAAATGTTTATTTATTGCATTAGTTTTGTTGTTTTTTTATTCCTTGTTTTATTATTTGTTTTTTTATGATCAACAATTGGGTCTATTATTGTATCATCATTCATCAGAAAATAATTTAAAAATATCTCTCTACTTGACAGCCGGGTCTAATATGAACAACATTTTTCCAGCTCAATTCCTCGAAACCGTGTTCCACTTATGTCCATTTGGTATATGGAAATGCTATTACGCTTTCTCAAAGGTACATCATCCTTCTTTACATTACATTCGGCATCAGACTGTTGCAAATTACTAGAGTCCTGTTTCTCATTAGTGGCATTTAATTAATTGATTTTTTCATCAACGTTGCCGCCTATCGTTTCAAAATTATCATCGTTTTCAACATCAAGTAATTCCTTTTCATTCGCGCTGTCCATTTTTTCAAGGTTCTCTTTTTCACAGTGATCTTCTTTTTCACTTTCTGAATCCTCATTGCTCTTGAAAACGTCTTCATTATCTATTAAATTTGTAGTTTTTTATAACGAATATATATTTTTTAAACATGAAGAAAGATAAGATAATTTATGCATGCAAAAAATATAATAGTATTTGCAAAAGCCAAATTAATATAAAGAAAATCTATAAAATATGAAAAATCCAGACAAAGAGATAAATTCTTAAAATTATAATTTTTAAAATCTTTAAAATTACAGTTACTATAGTCACTAAAATACTTAAGTACACTACATAGTCAGCAGCAACAATTTACGACTTACCAATTCAGGTATTAACTCTTCCTTTTGTTTTCAATGGTAGTGTAGCTTATTAGAGAGTTTCATTGCCATAAATTCTGATCGGTTTTGAGACTTTCTCAGGCGAATAGTAGGCAGACATCATCGCCTTCAGACATAGCCAGCCAAACTCCTCATCAGGAACAACCCCTGAGCCTCAGGGATACCCTGCTTGTGTGGACGTCCGATTTCAATGTAGGGTTTAGATACACACCCAAAAACTTTACGTCGATAGAATACCCATATTAATATCAATTGCACGAAGCGTGAATATCATCTCCTGTGACTTCATTATTTAATTTCAGTTAATTAGCATCGAACCACTCTTTAGCCGTCGAGTGAGCCTTCCGAGCTCTATCTTATTTTCGACGGTATTCAGCTCAAAGCCATGTACCGCTAGGGTAGCAAATCAGAAAAAAGAGTGTATTTTGCTTCGGCCTCAATAAGCGAGAGGTGGTTTAAGTAAATTATAGTGTACAGACAGGGCAAGAACTGAACAGGGGACCAGAGCCGGCGTATTTGGGCTAGGAACCAAATTCTCTGAAGCAATGGGCAAAGGCCCGGACATATTCCAGGCGAAAATTAATGCCATAGGAAGATGTGCCCAGTCCAACCTCGACAGAAACTATAGGAAGAAAGAGATTGTCATCTTCTCAGACAATCAAGCAACCATCAAAGCGCTAATCTCAACAACAATCAGCTCCAGAATGGTATGGGAATGCCTAGATAGGCTAAATGAACTAGGCAAGAATAACAAATTACACGCTGGTATAGAAGGCAAGGAAAAATCAGACAATTGGCAAAAGTAGGAGCACAAACTCCGCTATTAGGACAGGAACCTTTGTGGCATAGGCATACACACCTACAAAGAAGAATGTAGGAAAGAAGAGCGAAGCAAATTGATCAGTCTATGGGAACGCCTTCCAGGGTTAAGGCAATCACAGATGTTTCCAGGGCCCCCTCACTCAGGAGGATCAAAACACCTTATAACACTGAGTAAGAACAATATCCGCATCCTCACCGGCTTTCTGACGGGCCACTGCCTGTAGAGATCATAAAAAATAAAAGACAGTTGCCGGTTTTGCGAGGAAGGGTAGAAAATTCCAGAACACCTTCTCCCGGAGTGCGAGGAGGTAGCCAACAGGCGAATGGCCTGCTTCGGGTGCTGCATCTATTGAACCATCTAGACTACTTGCTTTTATCAAAGCACTGAACCTGGATGAGAAAATGGCAGGAACGTCAAACTGGTGAGAGCAGTTTCATTACGGGGAGTGACGCCCCTGCCATTCCGAGTTGCCATGGGATATGGCGCATCAAATCCTATGGTCATATCCCAGGCTGGAGAACACCAAAGTACAAAGTCTGGAGCTGATCAATGACAGTTTGTGACAAGAGGGGCTGCATTGTATTGGCTGGCAGGAACGTCAAACTTAAAACACTCTAAAAACTCCTCTGTATCATACAGTGCGCTTTGCAACAGCAAGTCCTGTACTCTACGCTTGAACATAATTAAGAAAAGGTTTTTTAATTCATCTGGTAGGCGATTGTAAAATTTTACCGCCCAGTAATTAGATCCACCTCTACATCTCTCCAGCCTCCACAGCGGAATAGAGAGCTGCCCCGCGAAACGAGTGCCATGAGAATGTTGCTGATCATTTGTTGGATGTCCTTGTAGATTTTTCTTAATGTAGATTAGATTCTCCAGTATGTACAGACTGGGAAAAGTGAGGACTTTTAAGTCAATACATGTTTGCTTACAATCTTATCGATATCCCAGACCAGCAACAATTCTCAGGGCCCTGCGCTGCAGGGAAAGCACCCAGCGCCACCGCGAGGCATGGCTCCAGACCACCACAGCATAGGACATCAGAGAATGGAACAGTGCGAAGAATGCAGTGCGCAGAACGCAGTGCGCAGCACGCCACTCACCACCGCCCCACTATTTAGACGCTTTGCCAGAGACTCTGTGTGAGCATCCCATCTCAGGCCATCATCCAGGTACATCCCAAGGAATTTTGTAGGGGCTCGAGAGTACGAACAATCCGGAGTACTCCTCAGAGAGAGCATACTTAGTTTTATTGTTATTAAGCACCAAACTGTTACAGCGAAACCAGTTTTCTGCTCTCGACTGTGCCTCGCCCAAGTCAGTGATCAATGTTTGTAAGCTCGTCTCCCTCATTGTGATTGTGGTGTCATCAGCAAATAAAACATAGTGCTCTCCTGTGCTAACATTGGGCAAATTGTTAATATACAGCAAAAAGAGCAGGGGTCCCATTACTGACCCTTGTGGAACACCAATGTCCATTGTTTTTCGCTGATGCCACCCCAGTCACGACCACCCTCTGTACTCTGCTTTAAAGGTAGGATCGGAGAAAGGCGATGCTCTTTGAATTAAAATTATAGTAAGATAGCTTTTTAATGAGCAGTTCATGCGAAACACAGTCGAAAGCCTTGCTCAAATCACAAAAGACTGTGCCGGTGTGCTCCCTACCCTCAAACCCCTCCTTTATGTAGGATACCAAATCTAGGACCGCCAGAACAGTACTCTGCCCACTACGAAACCCAAACTGCTGTTTACTAAGCATTGAATGCTCCTCAAGAAACACGGAAACTTGCAAAGACATACATTTTCCGATTATTTTTGAAAATATTGGGAGTAGGGATATTGGACGGTAATTTGATATTTCCGTCTTCTCTCCCTTTTTGAAAATGGGAATGACAATGGCCTCCTTTAGACATGTAGGGAAAATAGATTCTTTAAAACATAAGTTTATTATTTTTGTCAAGGGCGCCACTAACAGTTCCCGTATTGTTTTTATGACAGTCACAGTGAAGCCAAACACAATCATCTCTGGCATCCTTGTTCTTGAAGTTTTTTTATAATATCTCTAACTTGATTTATACTAACGTCCCTGAAAGCAAAATACTGCTTGTATTATTTTGAAATGGGATGTCGTCCTGAGAGTATTGTTGGTTTTGTAACAGATCTTTTGCTGCGTTTGCAAAAAAATTGTTAAACTCGTTAGAACTTATATTGGGTGTGCCACAGCAGTCCATCTGCGAAGTAGATCTATTGCTATTTATTATTTTCCAAATAGTTTTAGATTTATTATCAGAACTTAAAATAAACCTATGATTGTATTTTCTTTTTGCCTCTTTAATTGCCTTTTTATAGTATTTTTTGTAACTTCTGTTTTGTTGTAAGAGTTCCGGAGCGGGATGTTGTTTATATAGTTCATACAAAAGGTTTAACTGTTCTCGCATCTCCTTTAATTCATTGGTGAACCAAGGTAGGACGCCATTTGATTTTTTAATTTGGTAATTTTTTTCAGGAAAAGAACTCTGAAAGGCTGTTTGTATGATTTCACAGAACAACCCACACTTTACGCCTATATCTTTGTCATTATCGTTCAAGAAGGACCATTGACAGTGCTCTACTAGATTGTAAAAATTAAACTTACCTATTTCAGTTATTGGCCTAAATTTCCTTAATGTAGTTTTATTATCAATTGTTATAGGTATTTGGAATTGGATTTCTATAGATTTGTGATCAGACAGATTATTGTCTTGTCTGCCATTTCTATATCTAACTGAGACATGCCATCAAAATGTATAAAAATATTGTCCAAACAATTGCGGTGGCGTGTTGCGACCCTTACCTGTGCATAAAAACCATATGTTTCAAGTAAGTCTGTTAAAGATATTGCCTCATTTTGGTCAGTTCCAAAATGCACATTGAAATCACCGACAATGATAATCCTTCTCTGATGTCCGATGCCATAAAGTCTCCCGCTGGTGATCTGTAAATAGATACAATAAATATGTTAAAAGTCTGTGTACATACACAACAAAGCTCGATACTTCTCTGAATAGAGTATTCATTGATTTTAGTAATAGTACTATCTTCAATCGTAGAGTCCAGAAGAATCGCTGTTCCTCCACCCCTTGTATAGTTACGGCAGTACGCTGAACCCATGTTGTATCCTGGTACATAGAGTTCTGTAGCTTCGTCTTGATAGATAGATAAACATTTATTTTCAACATTGCATTATTTTTATACCTATAACCTAGTGCAAAGTGTATTAGGTGTCTGTGTAGCGAGTTTCTTGTGCGCACTGTATTATGCTCTCACTCACTCGCGGACTAAACATCCTAGGACGCGGGCTGATGTCGGCCCTAATTCGCAAAAGGTAAGCGGCAATGATGTCCAATCAGAATTCTATGGGATATATCCCTTTAATTTGGCTACGTGGGTTGTTCGCCAGGTTTGTTTGTGCTTTGTTTCTAGTTTTCCGGGTTGTTTTATGAGAAGCGACAAGGCAGGGAAAGCATGAAAAAAACCCTGCTTCATGTTGGACGACACAACACTTAACACAGATATATACAATATATACAATTATGTTATTAGGCTTTGCCTTGGTCGAGGAGGACATACACGCATAAAATATATACAATATATACAATGTCAAGGCATAATGCCTCAGTCAAGATCATACAACATATCGCGGCTGCTGGAAACTTAGAGTGTTTGCCTGGGCAAGGACAGCAAGTGTAGCAATGCGGGCAATGCTGAGTCTGAGGCTTCAGCTTCAAACGTGAGAAGATGCTGCGGCTAGCTCCTCCCCTCGGCCTATTGAGGTAGGAGCGCCGTCTACAGCGGTTTTTATGCTGCCGATAGCGTTGGCGCTTGTGTGAGATGGTTTGCTTAACGGAATTGTAGGCTGTTTGATTTTGAGGAACTTGTGTTTGGATTGATCGAGGTGGCGGCTAGGGCGGTCTTAATTCTTGGTAGAAAAGTGCCGTATTTTTATAGATAAGGCCGAATTTCAGGCCGAAATTTGCATTGTACCTGATATCTGCGATCCTCGCTGTCACAGGCGACCGCCTGATTTCAAACTCGAAGAAACTGCACGATATTTTATCAATATGTTGATCTATGTACTCAATGTTTGCCATATCATGCAGTTCCTCGATTCGGACACGGTCAAAGACCGTGAGCGAAAACGCGCAACGGAGATATCTGTTTTGGATTATTTGCAGATGTTTTAGGTGTGTTCTGGCTACAGAACACCATACCGGAGCGCCATATAATAGAGTTGGCCTGATGATCGACTTGTAGATTATGAGTTTGTTAGCAGGACTCAAAAATGACCTTGTCCTCACTACGGTGTTGAGTTTTTGGTCAAAGACTATCCCCAAGTATTTTATTCGATTCTTCGGCCTGATTGCCGTGTTGTTAATGACTATAGGAGTCATGTCAATATTACGTTTTCGAGATAAAATACTTAGTTCGGTCTTTGACACGTTAAGGTTGATCTTCCAGTCCTTGTAATAAGGGACTAGAAGATCAAGGTGAAGTTCTAGGTTATTGATTGATTGATTATTTCAGAGTGGCCTCCACCAATAAGCATTCGGCCATTAGGAGACTTGTAATACAGTGTCGGACTTGGCCAATTAAGGCCGTCTGGGCAAATTCCCATAGCCCATTGTAATTATAGCTATCTCTGTCTAAATCTTCTCTAAACTTCTTCAGCTATCGATTTAATCATATACACCACACAGGATTCAAGACAACACAACAAAGGATTTTTCACAATACAGGATTCTAAAACAACAATATCCATCTTATTACAATGTAACATTATAATATTATCTTAAATATATATATTGTTATAACGATGCACTACATAACCATTCAGGGTAATTCACGTGGGTAGATTATATATTCAAATTATTCCTATTCAGAAAATTCATTATTAAAACAACTGATTTATAATTAATATTTCTTAGTACAGTAGATAAGGACAGAGGAGCAGTGACTCCACTAGAAATCAGATCATCATACAAATTACCTTGCTTTCCCGTACACTCAAAAAGAATATGGCTAATATCACCAATTTTCCCACATTCACAGTAGGGGTCATTCAACACTCTTATCCTACTAAGGTGTTGAGGCGTACAGCAATGCCCTGTTCTCATTCTGATTATTGTCGTTATGTGACGTCTATTTATAAATGGAAACTTTGCAAACCAAGGAATCGTTAAAAATGAATCCTGTATCCGCCCATACCAAGTCCCTTTATGTAATATAGATTCCTTCCATCTCATTTTCCATTGATCCACTTTATCTTTTTTAATAATTGTAGTTAAATCCATGTAATCAAATTGAACAGGCATAGGAACATTAAGAGCTCTACCCACATTGGCAAGTGTATCAGCAATTTCATTACCCTTAATCCCTGAGTGCCCAGGAATCCAGGCAAGTTTAAAACAAGAACCATTATTATTAGCTTCAATTATCAGCTGTTTGGTCATAAAAGCCACAAAATGCAAATTTTTCTTAAGTAAAGTACTAGATATTTTTTGAATGGCACTATTCGAATCACTAAAAATAATAACTCTCGATATATCCGTCTCTAGACACATACAAAGTGCTTTGTGAATAGCTATAATTTCCCCCGTACAGACCAGAGTCCTATCCGGAAGTCTACCAGAATACTTAATATTTCTTGTAGGCGAATAAATTCCAAAACCCGCACTCTGATCCCCATGATTGAGAGAAGCATCCGTAAAGAACCAATCATATCCCACATATTTACTAGCTTCAGCAAGGAACTCCTGTGACACATTATTCCCAGATTTAGTCACTTTCATAGTAATAATTGGAATGCTAGAAAGTTGATAATCAAGGCCATATTTAAACCTAGGATTTATATCATAGATCCTCATATCACTACAATCTATATCCGTCTCTCTAAGTGAATTTAATAAATATGGCAATTCCTTTCCTGTCCAATATCTACTAGGAAAACTCACTCTATTATGAAATTCTTTCAATAATAATATAATAGGATCACCCTTATCGGCAAGCCTCTTAATGATAAACTTTTTAGCCATCCACTCTCTTCTCCATTCCAATGAGGGTTCCGCACATTCAGCCCATAGAGTATTTGTAGGCGTCGATCTCATACAGCCAGTCACTATGCGTAATGCCTGAAACTGTAGCATATCCAATTTTTTGATACATTTCTTAGAAACAGGTCTCAAAAATTGGCATCCATAATCAAAATGTGACCTTATAATACCTTTATACAAATGTATTAACGTCATAGGATCAGCACCCCACCACACCCTACTTACAACTCTCATTACATTAATACCTTTCTGTACTTTATTACTTATATAGTTAATATATTTATCCCATTTCAAATTATCTGTTAGAATTACCCCAAGATACTTCACATCTCTCACCCATGTAATCACACATTTCCCCAACCTAACTGGCCATACCGGCAGGACTGCCACTCCCGGCCTGAACAGGATTGAGGACGATTTACTGGGAGAAATTTGCAAATTAAGACCATCCAAAACAAGCTTCAGTCTCTCCAAAATAAAATTCATTTGGTATACCAACTCAAACACTTTAGTCCCTGATACAAGCAAAACCAGATCATCCGCATATTGAATGATTCTAAAATTGTCTGCTTTAATCGTATGGATATCCAACATATAAATATTAAACAAGATCGGGCTCAGGGGAGAGCCCTGAGGTAATCCAGTTGAAGTGTTACGTGGTCCAATTAATTGATTATTATTAGTTTTAATGAATACTTTCCTGTCAGTTAACAGTCTAAAAATTAAATTACTCAGACTTACTGGTATACCATATCCAAGGAGCATATAATATAATCTATAAATATCAACATTATCATATGCAGAAGAAATGTCTAAAAATACACCCAGTGTATATAAACCCTTACAAAAGCCTAACTGAACATATGTAATCAAGATTCCTAAGCCATCCAAACAACCCTTATTTCTCCTAAACCCAACCTGATGAGATGGAAATTTAGCTTCATTCTCCAACTTCCAATCAAGGCGATTTTTGATCAAAGATTCTAAAATTTTTGTGATGCATTGAGCCAGTGCAATTGGTCTAAAACTCGACGAATTTAGAGGATTTTTTCCTAGTTTAATAATAGGATAAATAATTACATCTTTAAATTGTACAGGTAGACTCTGCCCTGATAAAAATTTATTGAGAATACCAAGCAATACTTTAAGAGCATTGCTTGGCAGATTCTTAAAGATGCCATACGAAATCTGATCCATGCCGGTAGCCGATTCTTTTTTTCCCTTTATTATACCTAGAAGCTCATTCATAGAAAAAAATGAAATTACCTCTTCACAATTCTTCAAATTAATGCTTGGAAGGGCAATAGAAGGACAAAGGTTATCCAGTATTTTCTGGGCAACCATTGCAGTTGGGAGATTAACCATACCAGCCTTATTATTACCAGAAAATAATTTAACAGTTTGCCACACTTTACCAATAGGCATATTTCGATTTAGAGAGGAGCAGAATATCCTGAAATTACAACGTTTTTTCTCTTTGAAAAACTTGTGAGCCTTGGCAATTATCTGTTTAGCTTTAATAAAATTTGGCAAAGTTTCACTTTGTTTAAAGTCAAATAAAGCTTTCTTTCTTAATTTAATAATATTAGTACAAGATATGTCCCACCAACGCACAATTTTCCATTCTCTTTTATTATGAGGTTTAGACCAAGGAATCGACTCATCCGCAACCACATTAATCATTTTTTCAAAATCATTATAATTATCAATCTCAGACTTAGCAAAAGAAATACACATCCCATCATGAAACCTTCCCCAATCAGCTTGTTTAAATAATCTCTTGGGTACAAAACATTTACTCCTGTTTACCTCCTTGTAGAGCTCAAGAGTAGTAAGAGTGGGGAAATGATCACTGTTTCCACAGTCCTCCACCACTTCCCATGAACATCTCAGTGCAATCGGACTGAATACTATTGAAAGATCTACCGCAGAAGGATTCTGACCCGGACTACTTAGCTTTGTATATGACCCATCATTTAAAACCACCAAATCCATAGTATCTAGAGAATGATATATCATATTACCCATCTTATTGGAACTAAAACTTCCCCACAATCCATGGTGAGCATTTAAATCCCCAACAATAATTTTCGGATTTGGGATTGAATTAATCAATCGCACCCAAATGGCTTGTTCAACATTAACTTTAGGAGGGATATAAATATTTACAATATGAATAAAAGGCTCAATAAGTTTGATTACCATGACCTGGAATTTATCTGGCAGATATGACCAATCACTATCAATAATTACATAGTTAATATTATTCTTAATTAGGAAAGCAATTCCGCCCTTGCCGTCTACTCTATCTTGTCTTAACATTTTATAACTAAAAATCGAAATATTATAATTAGGTTTCAACCAAGTCTCATTAAGAGCTACTATATTTGGATTGAATTCTGAAATGAGTACTTTTAAATTATGATTATTAGTACATAAACTTCTGATATTCCATTGTAATATTTTAAGCTTATTTGCCCCGTCTGCCATAACAATCTTGAGAAATTTCCTGCGTGTTAAAAATCATGATAGAGTGAAGATAATTTTTTAATAATACCATATCTGACTCAGATAAATGCTGAACCATACGAATAATGCTATTACGGTCCTCAGTAAAGTTATCTTCTTTATTAGTTAATAAGCTTTGAAGGACATCTTCATGATTATCCTTCACCATTGCATGATTAAAAAGGTTAGTTCTTAGAATAGGCGTAATTGGATTTCTTGCACTATCAGGAAGAAGACATTCTTTATGAGATTCTCTGTCATAACCTGTAGAAACATTAGGATTTTTTCGTTTTTTAGGGGAGGATTGTGAAACTGATGCATAATCTGGGATTTGACTATAGAAAGACTGGGAATTTAAAGAGTTATTAGTGTTATTACCCTGTTGGTTATTTTTATATGATTTCGAGAGCACAGGGAATTCCTTATCAACATTCTCAAATACAGAAAAACGATTTATTTTTGGAAACAATTCATTGGCGTCAAAGAATGAAATGTTATTAGCAGCCATATATTGTCTAATTCTTTTTTGCCTAGAGAATTCCGGGCAAGTTTTGGATGTAGCTGAGTGACTTTCACTATTACAATGGTAGCATTTCTTTTTCTGCTCGTTACAAATATTATCTTCATGGTTTACACCACATTTTTCACATTTGTCCTTACCTCGACACTGAGCTTGGGTATGACCATATAATAGGCATTTAAAACAGTGTGTGACTCTGGCATTACATATAGTTCAACATTTATATGAAGACCAAATAAAGATATAAAGTTTGGAAGACATTTCCCTTCAAATGTAATGACACATGTTCCCGTTTTCAAAAATTCTGGCTTATTATCAACTGTTACTTTCCTATTAAACCTCTTAACGTGCAATACCTTAGCAACACTTTCAGTGTTATCAATAATTTCTTCCATAGTTAATTCTTTATAAACCCCCCTAATTATTCCTTTACAACTAACATAATAGTCAGGAATATAAGCTTCATAACCTTTTAGTTTTAACTCCTTGTTCTCCACAAAGTCATTGGCTGTTTGTGGCGAAGTGAATTCAACAACAATCTTATTTTTTCCCTTTCTAAAATTACCTTTTCTACCTACAATATTCATTTTAAACAATTCCCTGGCTAATGCTAAAGGATGAAAATTTCCTATGTTTTTATCATTCTCAATGCATTGAATAGTAACAATATAGGGACCTAAAGAATTCAATTTATATTTGTTATTTCTTTTTTTGCTAGATGGATTCATATCATCAATACTTTTTATGCTCGAATTTTCTAACTCTAACTTACTACTATAACTATCAGACAATATACTACTATGAATATCAGACATTTGGACATCATTAGGATTAATTGGGGGGGCTGGAGCCCCCCCTGACTTAACGCTCATCTACAACTAAGCACGTGTATTACCCAATTTCAATACCAAACTTAAATGAACTTAAAACTATACTTATATTACAAAAAATAATTACCTTATACTAAACGACAACTATGCAAAAAGATGGATATATACAAAACACAAGGTAGGCAAAAAGGACCTAGGAAAAAGGAAAATTTCGGGAACCACAATCGTTCTTCTCGATAGCCAGTCGCCGAAAAAAAAGATTCTAGGTTATGCTTCGCGACCTGCACGTCAGATGATTGTGAGTAGATCACGGCATCATCAGCGTACAGGCCAACGGAGTTGGAGGGGTGTAACGGAAAGTCAGCTATATAATGACTGAATAATTGCGGTGATAATACTGTTCCTTGAGGCACACCTGATTTTATGTGCTGTCTCCGCGACACGTCACTGTGAATCCGCACCGAAAAGGTGCGATCGGCAAGATATGAGGCAATTAATGCCGTGAGGTGCAATGGCATATCATGCATGGCAAACAGCTTATAAACTAAGCCGTTATGCCATACCCTGTCGAAGGCTTTCTCGATGTCGAGCAGAAGCAATGCTGTTGATTTTCCCTCGTTGAAGCCATTATAGGCGTCTTGTGCGACCTTCGCCGCGAGCATAGTAGTACTATGTCCGCGGCGAAAACCGAACTGCTCCGAAGGCAAGATCTGAAGATCTTCAATCGCACTGCTTACCCTCGACAACAAGAGCTTTTCAGTAACTTTTCCAAGAGTATTTAAAAGCGAAATGGGGCGATACGAAGCGGTCAGCTTCGGATCTTTATTCGGTTTTAAAAACAGTATTATCACTGCGTTCTTCCAGGGAATGGGGAAGTGTTGAAGGCGCATTATTGCATTTACAATGTGCATGAGAAGGATGACGGGTTTATTCGGCATATTCTTGAGTAGAATATATGGAATGCCGTCGGGGCCTGGGGCTTTGTTTCCGGGCAGGCGAGAAAGAACTTTTTTAATCTCAGTAGGCGTGACCAGCATTTTATCGAGCACTGCGGGGGCAATCGGGTACTTTGAGCGCTTAAATTGCTCGGCAATAGTGTTGACGTGAGTATGGAATGGTGTGGAGTCAGGCGACTCCTCGTAGACACTCTCCAGGTAGTCTGCGAAGGCCTCCGCTTTCCCATTATCGTCTATTAGGACATTACCATTATGGTGTATCTCAGGAAATTCTACGGTGCCTCCGCGAACTCGCCTGGCGAGTTTCCACAAAGAACCGTCTTCTCTGTTAATATTATTTACATATGACATCCACGTCTCATTCCTGTATGTACGTATTTGTGCCTTGATTGTCCCCGTGAGGGCCACGACACGTGCTCGATCGTTGAAAGCCCTGTTTCTCTGCCACCTACGCCGGATACGGTTCCGGAAAGTGATCAGGTCTAGGATACCTTCAGGTAGTGAGTCTGGATGTGTCTGTCTTCTGACAGTAGGACATATTGCGTCACGGACGCGCTGGATGCTTGCGACTAGAGCTTGCACCTCGCTCTCAAGGTCTGGGATAGTGTCTATTTGCCCTGGAATAGTAACTGCCTCGCTTAACCTCGCTCGGAAGTCTCTCCAATCAAGATTTCTGTATGACATGAGAGTTTCCTGCGGTTGTTGTACCCTGCCACGCAGGGAAATCCTGATTGGAAGGTGGTCCGAGTTTAGAACGTTTAGCTCCTGAAGCGGCGAGGTGTTGGTTATTCCTCTGGTAATAGCAATATCCAGGAACGATGGAGTAGGATAATATGCATGGAAGTATGTAGGATTTGGAGTCTGATGGTATACTATGTCGATGTTTTGATCGATTATCCTTCGTAGCAAGCGTCCGCTACCGTTGGTGGTTCCTCGCCAATCAGCATGGGTAGCATTTAGATCCCCCAACAGCAACGTCTTCTTGCCAGCAGGAAGTAATTCAAGGATGTCGGCATCCGTGAGGCGGAGATTCGGAGGAGTGTAAACTCCGCAGACCTGCAAGCCACCTTCCGTCTCGAGAGCAACATGCTCGATGATAGTTCGTGCGCCTAGGACGCGCTTATAACGGAAGGACTTGCGGATCAGACAGGCCACACCTCATCCGCGTCGATCAGGCCTATCAGATCTAAGTACATGGAAGTCGCGAAATTTCAGTGTGAATTGTTCATTTATTTTGGTTTCCAACATAAACGCTATATGGATGTCAGGATTATTGTAAATGAAATGCTTAAACTCTCCAAGTTTAGAGCGGATGCCGTTACAATTCCAACTAAATATGTTAATTGGCATTGTTTATATGTTGTATTTGTTGAAATTCTCGGTAAAGAATTTCATAGAGGCTTGAAGTATTTCAAATTTATTACCCCGACAAGATTCTAAGATATTCGCATAATCATTAAGAGCTTTAATTAATTCTGCGAAATTTACAAGATTATTAATTCGCGAAACTGCATTTTGTAGATCGTTTAGATTGTTAGCGATATTTAACGGAGCTGAGGGCTGAATGAAATTACGATTCTGGATCGCGGGCTGTTTATTTTGATCGACATCATTGCCACTAACCTTAGAATTTATGTTTTCTTCTCTTGGATTCAGGGCCGGAAAGTGTTCTTCGTACCTCCTCGCTGCCTCTCCTCTGTTGCCTGATGATCTACTGCTTTGCCAGGCGGGGTGGGCTGGGGGTGGTGCGGGTTGAAATGTCTTTGTTGTTTACGCTTTGGGTGGTTGGAGCTGTTGAATTTTGAACTGATAGATGGGGCACATGGTGCTTATAGATCTATGATCGCCGCCACAATTCGCACATTTTACAATGTCACTAGTGCACTGGGTGATTTGGTGCGCTCCAGCACACTTAGAGCAGGCATAGTTTCTTTTGCAGAAGCTGAAAGCATATCCGTGCCCCTGGCACCGCTTACACTGCATAAGCGGCTTGGCGGTTCTCCTGTTCTCCCAGGAGACGCGGACGTTTGAGATTAACTTACAGTCTTGATTTAGCTTTTTCAGTGTTACTGAGGCCTCGAGTACCACTAGGTACAGTGGAACTCTAGTTTTCTTCATTTTAAACACGTTTTTCACATTGAGATTATGCTCATCTATTATAGCATTACGTACCTCAGTCTCTGATATATCGCCATCTAGGCCTCGCAGGACGAAGGCGTGTGTCTTCTGCGAGGCTTCGGCGTAAGAATGGTACTCGAGTTCTTCGCTATCAGCTTCGTCTTGGTTTAGCCAGTGTTCGCAGATGCACAGTATATGAAATCGCTTTTGTTGAACATATATTTGGATTTCATCTTGTTTGTTTTAGATGGATTGAATATTTTGGTAAAAGAGTTTTATTGATTCATGTGAGGTGCTGTGGCAGGTGCTTCTTGTTGAGGCTCGATAGTCATTGTTTTCCGGTCTAAAAAATTACGTCCTCCTGTCTCTCTGTGACACCCTCCTTAACTTTGGATAGAAATAACCAGATTTTCTTGTTGTCCGAGTTTGCAGCTTGAATTCCATCGTTTTCGCATTCGCGAGCTCCAATTTGAGGCTTTGATCTTTTGATTTTTCTACTTGGATTTTTTTCGGGTTCAATTGCCTGCGTGGCGACCCTTTGATTTTGATTCTTCTTTTGGCGTTGACGTCTTGATCTCACTGTCTTAACAGTCAGGTTCGCAATTCTTTTCTTCTTTTGCAGTGATGGCATCTGCTACATCGGCTGTCTTTTTGTTTCCGTTACCAATATTTGTTTCCGTAGAAGTTGGTGCACTTGAACTACTGGTTCCAGCGTTCCCAATTTGCCGAATGTTTGTGTCGTTTTCGACATTTGACAGCTGGTTTGTTCCCGCACTTTTGGGGTCTCTTTCTTTGGAATGTTTTAGTTTTTTTTCTATATACCTGATATTTCCACGTAGGAGTGTTGTATTTTCTTCTAAGAGCCTGTTTTTGTCCTGTAGCTCTGCTACTAGTACTTTTAGAATGGTAATTTCTTCCGTTGGTTTTTGGGTTAGGTTTTTTTGCAGCATACAACCCTGGTTGCATCAATTATTATCAGCCTTCCAGCATAATCCCTTTCGGCACATGATTTATGAAATATCTTTCCACAGTCTATGCACACACAGTAACTACTTTCTTTCTTTTTATGGCACTCAAAAAATGTTTTTTTCGGAAACAGCATCAACCGGATGCTCCGCATTAACCGACATCTTGGAAACCAAATACTTCCTCAAAGAAAAACTCCACATCAGGGATCACCAAATATCTCATGTAATCCAGAGGGGTTTGTTGCTGTAGGAGGTACATTTTGAATTATACGATGGGCTATGATGGTAAAACAGTTATTAAATTTCTCAGGATCCTTTTTTATATTTTCATTTATACTTGATTATTAATTATATTCCTACTGTTTTGGTTGGATGTTTAGATGCAGCTGTCATTTTATCATTTACTTTGCTTATTGTTTTCATTTTTGTATTCCGTATGATTACCTGAACTATTATATTGTTGGCAAACCTCTTTTAGGAAGCCAAGGTTATCCCTCATGTTCTTCAGTGTTTCGTTGAACCACAGAAACTGTAGTACATCCTTCCTATTTTGATGTCTTCTAAGGAAAAGATTGCAGGTGTACCTCTCAGCACTTCTATAAACTTTTAACATTTATTATTTACACAAAGTATATCACTGCCAATGAAATGCCATGAGCATGATTCAACAATATTATAATATGTGATCTTCTGATCTGTGCCCTAAAAATTACAACGTCTTTATACAGCTTTCCTAGGACGTGTTTAGGAGGCGACGTCTGCAATATCTGGACAAGACGCTTTTAGAATGTTTTGTACAACACTCGTAGAATTACCTCAAGTCGGTCTCTTGACTGTAGTGACGATAATCCTGCACCTATAATGCAATCTTTTCTTCTTGAAAAATGATCTTATACGCTTGTGTTTTCCCGTGTAAAAAATCATGCATGTTCAATCACGTCCAGGATATCAAAAGAGTCCGGTGGTAATGATCACCCTATATATCGTGCGCATTTACACGACGAAGAAACGTGAAAGAACGTTTCAACCATTTAAGAATAAATCTTCCTAATAGGAATCGGATGCGTCAGTTCCTTCTGAGAACCATGTGTTGTCTGGCTGGGCGGCCGCCAAGATTACTTGTTATGGGCATAAAGGTGCCCCGTAAAATGTCTCAAACGTTGATCATTCTCGGAATTGTTTAGCTCTTCTGCGTTAGGCTGTTTTGGCGCGCATTTCTCAGAACTGACGTTTGTTCTTGAATTGGCTCTTGCGTCAGTGATGCCTCGTGTCAAATTTTAAATAATATATGCATTATAGATATATTTGTTATTTTAAAAAAGAAACATTTAGGTACTATGTTATTGCATTAAATTAACACGAATAATATATCCGGATATTTTCAAGCACATGAATGAAATATGATTGTCATTGGAATCTGGCCAGCCGATGAAAAATAGCCTCAATCGTGAGCACATATATGGAAAGGAGCTTATTTAAATCCTTATACGTTGGTAATTGCCAGGAGAAAATACCTCCTTGCATGTTTATAAAATGATTTCCAAACAAATTTTAAATCTTCCTCAGGGAATATTTTTCCATTCGTTGTGAAAGGAAACGAAGATAACCTTCAGTTGTTTACCTAATATTCGTCAAATGCCACAAATTAATTCAAATGTCGGCCTTGCGTGTACAATTAGTCAATTCTTTTACTATTTCCTTATTGGGACTATTAAAGATTTACTACTTCTTCACTATGAAAGATCAATGTACCTTAATTGGCAGTTCCAGTGAAAACTAGTTATCAGTAGGAAATTAAAATCGCATAATATCTTTCAACAAATATTTTTTAATTAATGCCAATAGTCACTGAGATATGACCCAGAAAAATGCATTTCAAATAAGTGAGGTCAAACTACAAGGTACTGTGGAGCAAGACGGAAACA
>JAEQML010066851.1:0-19605 GCA_016904865.1 Pissodes strobi | reverse complement strand
CATTGGCGAGCCGCTGGTGACACAGCCGATTCGGTAAAGGCAAGGCAGCAAGAAGACCATTAAAGATGGAGTAAAATTATTTTCACATTCCTTTTGACTTTTCAAGAGCTATCTGACGGTACTAACTGGCAGGTGGTAACATTGGTACCAAATCTGGTGCCTCGGTAGGTACCATCGGTTAGCACCATCATATAGCTATTGGGAAGTTAAGATAGGAATGTGAAATTAATTTTACTCCGTCTCTAATGGTCTTCTTGGTACCAAGGTGAAAAGTAGCCAAAGTACCGATTTTCAACTGTTTATAGCTATGAAACTACTAACTCTAGAAGTATAACATCATACCTACATCAAATATGCTTAGAATTTTAGGTAGAATCCAAAAATGCAATAATATATTTGAGCTTCAATATATCCAGGATTTGATCAAAATTACTTCACAGATAGTGATGTGATGTGTTAAGTAGAAGTGAACAAGTGGTCAAAGAAGTACCAAAAATAGAAAGACAAAGGTCTATCGGAGTACATAAATAAAAATGCAACTTGTGCCAACATCAGATTTTTGAAAAGCTCAGATGAAAATCTATAACTTTCTCCATTGCAACTATTTGATATCTCCATAAAAAAGCTGCTAGAATATGGGTCACTATATATGGAATGACCCTGCACATTATGCTAAGAAACCAATTTTATGAATGATTAAAATTGTGCTTTTGTAAAACCGTATTGTCATATTTTTGCAAAATCCATCCTGGTATGTAAACAAAAATTTTCAATTTATATATAAAACGATTTGCATAAATGACAATAAAGAACAGAATAATGTTAGGATGTACAAAAACATAATTATATTTAAAATTTTGTATAAATTTATTTGCTGAAAAATATATTTTTTTAAACCTAAAAAAAAACAATAAATCAATGCTTTTTGTTGTGTAATGTTTATGGCATCCTGTATTGTATTTGTAGGAATCTGCGTATTATGACATTAAGGCAATTTTGTATAAAATTATTTTTATAGCATTATATGCATATAATCTTAGTTCCTGAAAAATTAAAATTTCATTGAAAAATAACAAAACATGTAGAAATTTCGTCGAAGCCATATGGTATACCCACCTATCATAATAAGTTTAACAAATGCATATAATTGATGGCTTGACCAGTAAAAAAGAGAATATATATTTTAGCAACAAAACAAATATATTTTATTATATAAAATAAGTGCATGTTTAAAAACAAAAATAAATGCCCACTTGGTACTAGATGCATCTTGTGTACCAAGTGCAAAAAATAAACAAATTCTTAGTACTTACATGCTGACGACGGGCTAGTAATGATCACGGGCAAGTTCGTGAGAACGGTCTGCGAGCGTATGCAGGTGGCGTGTCGGATAGTTCAAGGTTGGTGTGAGGAGAATGGTCTCTCAGTAAACCCAGGGAAGACCGAACTCCTCTTCACAAGGAAACGAAATCTAACAAGTTTTATACATCCCATACTCTACCAGACGAGACTGAGCCTAAGTCAACAAGTCAAATATTTGGGAGTTATTTTAGACAGCAAATTGACGTGGAAGGCACACGTTGAACAGGTGGTGAATAAGACAACCGCGATTATGTGGCAACTAAGGAGAACGGTAGGTAGGAAGTGGTGTTTAAAACCTTACATCCTCCAGTGGCTGTACACTGCTGTGATAAGACCGAGGATTTCCTACGGATCCGTGGTCTGGTGGCCAGCGGTGGCCAGAGCCACTAATGCCCAGAAACTGGCCAGACTGCAAAGGCTGGCTTGTTTGGGTATAACCGGAGCATTGAGAACAACTCCCGGAGCAGCACTGAACATCATCCTGGGGCTGCCGGACCTCCCGATCTGGATTGAGAGAGAGGCAATGGCGGCTCACAAAAGGATGATCGACAGTGGCCTATGGCAAACGGACTACACAGGGAAAGGCCATACGACTATTGTCGCCAAAATGAGTAGGGATCTACCCATCAATGCAACCAAAGGCAATATTCCAGATGGCAGATTAAGACTGAGAAGGAATTTCCAAGTGGAATTTCCATCAAGGGAAGAGTGGCTGTCAGGCCAGGTACGTACGCCGAGCGGCGCACACGCATGGTACACTGACCGCTCATGGATGGCTAATACACAGTCATCCGGAGCCGGTGTATACCTAGACAACACTAAATCAGGAGAAAGCACTTCGCTGGGGAGACATGCCACTGTTTTCCAGGCGGAGGTGTTTGCTATTTTGGAAGTAGCAACCAAGGCGGAAGTAACAGAAGGTGTAGAGAGTATATATATTTACTCGGACAGTCAAGCCGCTCTCAGAGCGATCCAAAAACCCAGGGCAAGCTGTAAGCTAGTTCAGGAATGTAGAGACGCCCTAGACGGATTGGCTGTGCACAAGCAAGTAAGACTCAGATGGGTTCCAGGGCACAGTGGCATCGAGGGCAACGAACGGGCCGATGAATTGGCCAGACAAGGCTCAATGAGCCACCTCGTCGGTCCAGAACCTGGCCTGGGCTTAAGTAAAAGGCAAATCTCTCAGGAACTAAATAACTGGGCCTGGAACAAGACAAAGCACAATTGGAGAGGAAAAGAAGGATGCAGACAAGCCAAGAAAATGATTCTAAATCCTGACGGGTCCAGAGCAAGGCGACTGCAAAAAAAGAGCCGAGCGGACATCAGGAACTTGGTAGGTATTCTGACTGGGCATGGAAGCCTAAACAGACATCTGCACCTTATCGGCGTGAGGGACAGCCCACTCTGCCTGAACTGCGGGACAGGGGAGGAGTCCTCATACCACTATATAGGAATTTGTGATAGGTGGAGTCACCTAAGGAGGAAGATACTGGGAGCACCAACACTTGCTCGGGAAGATCTAAAGGATCTGGACTGGGAGGACGTCCTCACCTTTATCAAGGTGACGGGCCGTTTCAGTGCGAGCCGGGTGATGGAAGTAGCCAGGTAGGGGAGGGCGGATCTGGGATGGTGAAAAGGGACTTATAGGCCTACTTACCGGGCTTCGGCCCCCCACCCTTACTACTACTACTACTACTACTAGTACTGTGAAATCAAATAAATATAATTTTAATGCATACACACCTTTAGAGACAACCTGTGTGCTAAAACGGAGATTTATCCACAATACCGAAACGGAATTATTGCACTCGACACGCGTTTCGCTAACCATGTTAGCATCATCAGGAGATGATTAAAACTAAATTTAAAACTCTACCTAACTCGCTTTTATACTAAATGTTTGCTTAATCAAGCGGAACCAAAGGGACCAATTCTGGAATCCCACTAGTCACGCTCGATCAACCAATATAATGGACTATACGGAATAGGCCCTCTATCTCTATTTAAACTATTCTTGCATTTAATAATTTCCATACTTTCATATGCGTCTTTCATATCTCCTATCACTTATATTAGGAATTAATTTTAAAATTTTAATTGTTATTCTATGATTATTATCAAAAGCATGCTCGGCAACACTTGATTTTTCTGTTCTACCATACTTTAAATGAGCTATGTGTTCCTTGAATCTCGTGTGTATAGATCTTCTATTTTGCCCAACATACTTTTGGTTACAATCCATGCATCCAATTTCATATATTCCACTTCTTTCTAATATCCCAATTTTGTCCTTTGGACCCCCTAATAATTTCTTGATGTTGAACTGAGTTTGGTATACTAATTTTAAACCTACTTCCTTAAAGACTTTTTGAAGTCCTCTAGTATACTGAGGATTACATGGTATCGAGACATATTTTGTATTGTCATCCTGATTGACGAAAGAAGTGGAATCACGAATGGTCTTCCTAAACAAATGCCTATTAATTAGTCTATTTATTAAGTTAGTATTGAAACCACTAACTTTCGCTATATTCCTAATTGTCTCCTTTTCATTATTAAATCTTTCTCTGCTGAGAGGAAAGTTAACCATACGGTGTACCAAAAAATGAAAACTGTCCATTTTGTGTTGGTCGCAGTGGAAGGAGTCATTAGGAATATATCGGTTAGTGGCAGTACTTTTTCTATAAATATCAAATTCTAGTGCGTTAATTACTAAAGTATCTAAAAATGGAAGTTTGCCATTGTTCTCGACTTCATAAGTAAATTTAATGGTGGGGAAACGGTTGTTTAAGTTGGTTACAAAATCTTCGTTATTAGCGGTTTTTGTGTCGAAAATCGCGAAAATGTCATCCACATACCTGTACCATACCCTTGGAAAATATTCGAACTCTTGACTGATTTCATTTTCAAATTTACTCATGAAAAGGTTAGCTAGAAACGGCGATAAACAGTTGCCCATTGCCGTGCCTTCAAGTTGTTGGTAATAGTTATTTTTATATGAATTTTGATCCATGCAAAGTTTGGTTAAAGTTAAATATTCTTGTTTGATTTCGTTATCAATACTGTTCATCTCAAGTAATTCACCAAGGTATTGCAAGGTCTGTGGGATTGGTACACTAGGGAACAACGAGCAAACATCAAACGAGATTAAAATTTCACCTTCCTTAGGGTTCGTACCTTTAATTTTGTTTATGAAATCTAAGGAATTTAGTACTCCTGAATTCTGTTGTTTTATAGGTAAATTTTCAAACTGGTTTGCTAGCCACTTGGATATATTATAAGTTGGCGATCCTATTGCCGAGACTATGGGACGCATTGCCTTCCCAGGTTTATGAATCTTGGGAAGACAATATAGTTTCGGCATAGTACGATTGCTCACAGAAAATTTGTATTTAATTTGATCAGTAATAAGGTTGTTACATTTCTTCAAAGTGTTTTTAACTTGTGTTACCATCTTAGATAACGGATTCCTTGAGATTTTGTTATAAGGCCCGGATTCTATTAAATTATCAACTCGTTGAAAATATTCGCTTTTGTCTAAATAATAATAATAATAATTAATAATGAGCTTTATTGTCTAACAGAAAAAAACTTCCATTTACAAGACAATTAATTACAAAAAGTTAAAATTAAATTATAAATAACAATACTACAAAATAACTTACACATATACATATTTTCATACATTAAATTAGAAATTTATTTCTGAGTTTATTGGTGATCTGCGCTGGTGAAAGTCCGAAAATATCAATGTCGCCACACGATGTATTAAACAGGATCATTCCTCTATAGACTGGTGCTTTAAGTAAAAAGTTTGTGTTTGGAGTTGCTAAGAAAAACGTGGAAGGATTTCTAGTAGTTCGAGATGGCACGTGAAATTGAATTTGCGTTAGTAAATCGGAGCAATCGATGTAAGCTCTACAGATTTTACTGATAAATTGCGTTAGTAAAAAACTTCTGCGGTTCAACAAAGATGGAACCTGGAATCTCTGCAAAAGAAGAAGCTGATCGCTGCCTCTGGGTGGATACATTCCATCACACTTAAAGGCAAGAAACTTTAAAAATTTTCTCTGAATACTCTCCAATTGAGCCACATATCGGTCATAAACTGGGTTGAAAATAATTGCTCCATATTCGAGTTTGGATCTTATATAGCTAGTGAAAAGTGTTTTCATCGCTTGTTTGCTAGAGAAGTCCTTGGAATTGCGTATGATAGCCAAGCATCTTTGTTGCACTGTTGCAAATATAGTCTATATGGGAAGCAAAAGTGAGCTTTGTGTCATATTACACCAAGATCCTTGAAGGTAGAACATCTAGTGACAATTGAGTCACCTAATTTGTAATCAAAATCAATAGAAGTTTGCGTGTTTGAAAAGATCATAGGTAGACATTTACCGATATTCAAAGGGAGATTATTCAGCTTGCACCACTGTTCGATTGCTTCCAAATCCGCCTGCAGGCCATAACAATCATCGAGAGAACGCACAACTTCAAAGACTTTCAAGTCATCTGCAAACTGTAGTACATTACTTGAGACTTTATTGCATATATCGTTGATGAAAAGAAGAAAGATCAATGGTGCTAGATTACTGTCCTGAGGTGCTCCACTAGTTGCCTGGAATTTATAGGATTGATGTCCCCGAACTTCAACATATTGTACTCTATCACTCAAATATGACTTAAAAAACATGGTAAGGTCGGAACTAAACCCCATTAGGTTAATTTTTTGGAGAAAAATATTATGGTTGACCCTATCGAAGGCCTTCGAAAAGTCCGTGTAAAGTGCATCAACTTAAAGTCTTCTGTCATCAAAAAGAGTGCCAAATTGGTTACGGTACTGCGGCTGCTGAAAAAGCCATGTTGGTTTGGAGAGATAATATTTTTTTACCGAGGTGAATATGCATTCGTATAAAGACATCTCGAAGACCTTCGCAAACGCACACAAAATGGATATGGGCCTATACTAAAACTGTGGTTTATCCACAATACCGACACAGAATTTTTGCACTCGACGCGCGTTTCGCTAACCATGTTAGCATCATCAGGAGATGATTAAAACTAAAATTAAAATCTACCTAACTCCCTTTTATACTACTGTTTGCTCAATCAAGCGGAACTAAAAAGGACCAATCCTGGAATCCCACTAGTCACGCTGGATTAACCAATACAATGGACTATACGGAATAGGCCCTCTATCTCTATTTAAACTATTCTTACATTTAATAATTTCTATACTTTTATATGCGTCTAATAATCTTAAACCTCAGTTTTAGTGCATGTTGCCGAAGGTTCCAAACCCCAACATAGTATGGGCCTATAGTTAGATATATCCGATATGTCCCCCTTTTTGAAGATGGGTGTAATTTTCGATTCTTTCCAAATCTTAGGAAAGGCACTGGTTTTTAGTGAAAGGTTGAAAATAAAGGATAGAGGCTGAAGTAACGCATGGATGCAGTCCTTGACCTAAAAGCATGGTATCTTGTCTGCGCCCTGAGTGGTTCTATCTTTTAGCTTTTTTGCTGATCGCAGTATCATATCATGTGTGATGTTCTTTAGAACAATATGTGTCCCACTATTGGTGGTATGAATTTGAATTACAGGATCGGTCGGACTGGTGTAAACACTTCTAAAGAAAGCAGCGAATGCGTTCACAATGTCAGTGGGATCGGACAGTTCTAGTTCTACATCTTTAAATATTTCAGGGAGAGACGAAGCATTTTTTCTAGATTGTATATATGTCCAAAATTGTGTAGGGTCACTTGCTATAGAAGCTTCGGCCTTTCTGACATAATCGATGTGTGCGGCATCGATCATATGTTTTGTATTAGAGCGTAGAAGTCGATACTTAGTTTTTAAAGTGTCTGAGTTAATTCGTTTTAATTTTTTGAATATTCTGTTTACGTTTAATACTTTTGATTATAGTAGATGTAAACCAGACAGGAAATTTCCTTTTTCGGATAATCGACTTAGGCACGCATACATTAAAGATGTTATATAACACTTCGTAGAACCTAGCACATGCCTCATCGACATTTTCGGAGCCTGAAACAGAGGTCCAGTCTGAATTTATTATCATATTAGATAATAACGGAAAGTCGGCGCGTCTGAAGTTGAATCTTGATTGCTCAATATTGACAGGAAAGTTGTGCTTCTTATTCAGTTTAAGTTTAAAAGCAATATTTATTGTAGGATGGTGTGAGTCTTCGCCAACAAGCGGCGAGAGGTCCCTTGACACAATGCATGAAAAACTGGATAAAACCAAGTCCAGTATTCTATTAAACGAGTTAGGGATAGTGTTATACTGGAGTAATGTGAAAAGATTGCAGAAATTATTTAAAACCGCCGCCCTAGAATCTGCATTGTAGTTTTCAGAAGCAAAAGTTGGTAAATTGAAGTCGCCTATTATTAGTAGATTTTTACCATACAGGTAGTGAATGGATTCAAAGTACTCACAGAACGACGATAATTCGGAAATAGATATATTAGGCGGTATATAAATGGCCAGGAGAAAAAGGGGAAAATAGTTGACTTGTAACTTACAGCCTACTACATCAATTTTGGTAATATTGGTATTAATAATCTGGATATCAAGTAGTATTGCTTTGAACGACCTCTTAACAGCAAGGATCACTCCCCCACCTCGTGATACACTCATTTGGTCAATTCTTCTATCACATCGAAATACTGAGAAGTCGTTACCAAATAGTTCGATGTTACCAACACCGTCCTGCAACCAGCTCTCCGTTACTGCTATGATGTCATGGTCCGTGCTACACACAGCTTTATAGAATTCGTTGGTTTTAGTGTTGAGTCCTCTCAAATTCTGGTAGAGGCAAGACAAATTACATTCACCCGCAGAAGTGCTGCCTGACGAAACAGAATAATTTGAGGCGTGCGATACATCGCTTGCGATAGTTTGTATTTCTTCTAGGCATTGGTAGTTAGATTGGATTCTATTCGTCGATGAACTAAAAAATTCTTAGAAGACGCTAATATGTAATTGTTTACAAGAAATATGATAAGTTCTTTCTTAGAATCGTAGCTCATGACACCATTTACATTAGCATAAGTGAGTGGTACAAACGGAACATTAACTACGTGCAAATAAGAGATCACAAAAGTGTTAATATCATGAATAAAACTATTTAGGACTGGTCTATTTAAGTGATATCCACATCCGATGACAATTAGGTTTGTGTGGGATGTTTCCCGGGCTAGTCTGTCCATTTTGTCCTTCGTTATGCTCCGCTCAATTATTGCGTCAAAGCTTGGAATAAAAATAAGTACAAAGTCGTCCTTGTTAAACTTATTACATAGTCTCGAACACTCACAGATAAGTTCAGATAGTTTAAATCTACCATCGAATTGGCAGTTTATATGGAAGCTCTTATTGGTTAGATTTTTTAACAGCGCACCCGTTCCTTTGGCATTATTTCCTCCCATGATTAGTAGTTGTTTCTTTTTTGTTGGGAGGCTAACTCCATTACGTATAAGTGAAGGTAATTTTGAGCAGTCGACGTCCATGGTATCCATAGTTTGTATACTAGCCGTAGTTTTTGAGGATGTTAATTTTAGGATTGTACTGATGTCACTGCTTCTTAAAGCCGATAACTCCTCTCCAAGATGAACATTTTCGTTTTTGCTTTCTTTAAGGTCTTTTGCATAAACTTCAATTTCAGCATTTAATGTATCTATGGTAGTAAGGCAGTTTTGGTTTATTTCGTTAAGGTCTTTAAGTTGTTGAAGTAGATCAGTGCTTTTATTTTTTAGCTCGTCTAGATCCTTGGCGAGAGTTATGTTTCTTACAAGTGAGTCTGCAATATTACTGTTTATATTGGTCTGCGGACTATCGTCGATGGTTTTCGAAACTGTATTACTATCTTCAGTATTAACCTTGAGGAGATCATTTTCTTCTTTTAATGTCGATATTACCCTCTTTAATTTACTTATATACTCTTCGTGTTTAGTTGTAAGTTTAGTAATGTAAGTATCCCTCTTCTTTATATCGTTTATTGCCTTATCGAATTGTTCGTGTGCTTTTTTGTATTGTGGAAGTTCATTTATTTCTTTTTTACAATCAAAACAGTAGAACGATATACATCTTTTATTGAGAGTGAGAGCGTCTGCCTCGGTTGTGGAGATTTCGGAACAATTTTTACAGATAATTACTTTGCAACCGTCGCAGGATGCACCAAAAATCTCGTCGTCTTTCGGTCTCTTTTAAAATAACAAACACCGCTACAATGCGAGCAATTTAATAATTGTGGCATAATGAGTTAGTTTAAAAAAATAGACAGGGGATTAATCAAGTAAAAAAAAGGAAATATAAGACATAGGACACACACTTCTCGCCTTGGGGTCTATCAAGACATTTATAATGAGACAAACTTGGGAATGGGGATCCAGGTAAAAGCTAGGGGTAAACAAAGGAAAAAACAAAAGGGAAGTTGGGAGCAATATATATCTTTTTAAGTTTATTTGTAATAAATATATTTTTATGTTATTCTTGTTATTAAACTATTGCTTTAATTTAAATATGTCGGGTTTTGGCAGTGTTAATAAATTCGTAAATTTTAGCGGGTATGCACGCTAAAACTCTCTATTCCTAAAAAAAAAGTGATTTGTTTTGATTATTTTATGTGGATTAAAATGTAAAAGAAATTTGCTGTTGTTTTTCTTAATACCCTCAAACCTGACAACTCATTAACAATCACTTACACAGCGATAAAAAGCTGCATGTTTTTATATAAAATACTTTAAAATTAAGGCGGTTTGCAGCCTACATTCTAGATAATAAAATAGCACAAGATTGAACGCTCTACTTTACGCGACCGTGTTTTATGCATGTTTTTGACGAACTAAAATAACAACCTTATTACCTTTGTCAGCTTTTAGATATCCAACCCCAACATAGACAACCTGTATAATCACATGAGGATAGTAAGTAAGTAAATTATTTTAAACTTGTATCTCTAAGCTTTATTTTTTCTTCGGTTCGCTCGTCCTGCTCTATCAGGAGCATTTTTTTATCTAGCTCCTAATATAATTGTCTATCTATATGTGTTTGTAGAAGTTTGCTGTTGCCCGATTTTTCCTTACAGCACCTAAAAAATCATATAATAAAAATTTACAATTTAATTTTCATAAACACTTAGAAAGCTCTTTATTTGCCAGAATTTTTAAGCTTCCCTCTAAAAAATAGATATTTTTAATATCTTACCGTAATTAGCTTTAATACATTTGTCAGTTTTCGGAAGCTGCCCTTTTCGTTTACCTCTATCCAGTTAATCATTAAGGACAGATTGGGACTTATTAATAAGGATAATATTTTCCGGGTAGTATCATTTAAATGTCTCACTCCTAACAAGGAAATTGATGCTTGCTAAAAAAATTAATCAATCAAAAATATCCAAACTGAGTTTCTGCTTCTGCTCTCATTAGCTATACCGAAATGCATTTAAAGGAGAAAATTAGGTACTAAATGTTAAAAAAAACAAAAGCAATTTAAAATTTTAATAATTATTACCATTTTATTGAAGTCTTCCTCTATCAAATTTTTCTTTACACTTTTGAAGATCGTCGTATTCTTGAAAATGGAGTTGCCTATCTAATTGTTCAAATTCTGTTAACTTACTATATTGTTCGAATCTTGTATTAGTTTTGATGTCTAGTTTTATTGCTTGAATATCGCGCAGCATGCGCATTTCTGAAAAATAAATCATCTAAATGATGCCTACTATTAATGTATTTTCATACAATCCTTTAATTTCTGCTGCAAAATTTGAAAAAAATCATTAAGAGGTGGTTTGCCTGGCCCACAGTAAAGTGCTACTATAATAGGAGATTCTTAAGAATAGTTTCTTATATGACACAGAATTGGCCAAACAGATTCTTTGGTACTTGCATGTATTGGCAATCCATCTACATTAAAATTTAAATTATATAATACCTCATGACTATCATTGAGAAAATATTCATTGCCATATTTTTTACTGTGAATTGTTTTTATCCCTCAACTTAAACTGAAATAATAAAACAAACCTTCACTCATTAATCTAAAACTAGCATATCTAGGTGTTTTTAATAATGTACGAGCATCTTTGGGTAAGTTACTGATAACAGGATTTGTAGAAAACCATTGTAGTAGTTCAGTCAAAGACCTATGGGTTAAATTATTTCTCAGGGACCATTCCCTCAAAAAGTTACTACTAGGGTTTTCAATAAATTGATGTAATACCTCAGCCGAGGCCTCGGTACTATTGCCACCGATATTACCAAATTCATTAATGATGACTTCATCAGAATCTGAGCTAAATATATACTCAGCCTCTAACAACATATATTCTTCTGATGGTCCTGGCTCTTGTGAGAGCTCACGCATGTCCCTAATGGGGTCAGATTCTCCAGTGAAACTAGTGGGGATTGATCACTATCACGTATATGACTAGATGCAATTTTGGAAATATTTGAATTATCATCAGAATCGTTTGGATTGTCGTCAGGAAAAGCAAAAGCATTTGAAAGTCTTTCCAGAGCCCCCTTGTAGGTGTAAGGGAAAAATCTCCTAAGATGCATTGCATTTGAGTGGCAATCAAACGCCGCTCTTGTTTACTTTTTTTAACGGCAGACGCAATTGTTAGTTCATAAAAGTATATTAAAAGCAGTTTATATTGTAAAACGTACTTACTTTTTGTTTTGAGTTCGATTCTGTGAATAACTCATTGCGTAGGAACCGTAAAGGGGGATTCATAAACTTGACGGTGAGTATTCCGTTTGCCGACGGGATTGACGTTATGACGTTTACCGACTGCCGGTCGTAGCCACAAAAATTACCTTTCATAAACTTGCCGTTGTGTCGTGCGTCGTCCGTCAAAAACATAAACAAATGTAACCTATAAATTTAGCCTAATTCTTGTTGTTAATAACCTTAAATTGTATTAGAATGGACAACTATGATCGTCAGAAGTATTTATTAGGTGCATTAAGGTTTATTTTCTGTTCGTATGCAGCCATTAAAATGCGTCAAAACAAACACGACAAAACGAGACCAAGACGCAGGTCCTTAATATCACGTGACAGATTAAAACGCATTTGATTGGCCCTTAAAACTTTCTACGACCGTTGCTACGACCGTCGGCCGGAAAAAGATAAAATTGGTTTATGTTCAACGGCACCACCGGCAGGTCCACCGGCGGCCGGTAGAGATAACGGCAAATATGAATGGTCTTATGCTTTTCAATGTTTTTAATTTAGAACGGTCACCGCAAACGGCACCGGCAGTCGGAACGTCAAGTTAAGAAAAAAATCTCTTTACTCTTTATTAATTATTGATAAAATTTTCACTGCGTACAGGACAGGCGTGCATTGCAGATGGATGATTGAACTTGAAAACATCATAGATAAAAACTAAAACACCAGAGACAACAATAATTGTCTCTGAAAACACATAAACACAAAAGAAAAATAAAACATAAACAAGCGTGGGCGGCGTGGGTTGACGTTTGACGTGTCATTTGTCAAAGTTCTGTCAACGTCAACATCAAATTAAGGTTGGTTATGGTTAACCGTTCACTTACTGGACGTGGACCGAACCACGAACTAGCGAGTCCGACCATGCGACAAACCGCTTGCTAACCGTATTCGAGCCGAAAATCTGAATTCCGCTTGCGGTGTTCCGTAGGATAGCCAGTTTCGGCCAGAAATATGAAGTTCCGTATTCGGTGTGCCGGTAAGTTGCCGAGAGAATACCGTTGCCGAATAAATAAGGATCGGTGTGCCATAAGTGGAACGCGAACGGCCCAAAGCATGGCTATTTAGCCGCTAGGAAACCGTACGGGCCAGCAGACGGCCGCTAGTTTGCCTGCTGTGTTTGCTTTGCTGGGTGGTCAAAATCAGAGAGAAAATAACTAAAAGGAGAGGCGACAGCCTGTCAATCGTTTCTTATGCACATTTCCAAGCTCAAAGGGTATAGTTGTCAAAATCAAAACGCCGCGCCGGTTTCAGGTGATCAGATGTCATTGTCATTGGCTTAAAATATTTTTCTCCAGATACTTAGTGGTATTGTTGTCAACGGAGCGGAGTCAAGGTCACCAAAAATGGGTACACCAACATAAAAGGATCGATTGACAGGCTGTCGCCTCTCATTTTAGTTATTTTCTCTCTATCAAAACTAAGGGTTAACCCTAGCTGTTTCCGGTCAACCAACAGGCCCGTAACACATATACTTTATTCTTAATCATCTACATGAGTCCTTTCGCCTGATGAGTCCTGGGCTTGCGCTTGCATATTTTTTTACCTTCATGCAATGCCCTCCGCCACCGAACATTAACAATAGCCTAGAAGGTTCACTCTAAGCCCCGCCCCCAGCAGTTCCCTCCTTGCCCCGTTGCGGAACCTTCGAATAAAGTCTGGCGTCTCGTATTTGTAAGCGCTACATCAAAAGTGCTGACTGAGAGTGGACCTTCTAGTCTCTTGTTAATGTTCGGTGGCTCCGCTCACTCCGGGGCGCAGCCGAACAAAACTAACCCAAATTAAAAAAAAAGAAACATAACCTTAAAAAACATTTAAAAAATGTCTTGCCACCATAAACGGAATTCGGACTCAGGCCATCTCTTCACAAGCACAGAATCTGACCACTGTACCACGAGATCCGCTGGAAGCAATCCCTTGGACCGTCAAGACATCTGTTTGTAAGAAATGTGTTTGTGATGCGCGCGCAAGCCTAGGACCTGTCAGGCGGTAGGCCTCATGTAGAATGATTAAGAATACGGCTGCGCCCGGCTGGACCAAAAAGTAAAAATGTGACACAAGACGGAGGTGAGAGGATGACTTGTGGTGTCACGTTGTCAGCTGTCACACTTGAGTTTGTGCTGTCACAACTGTCACGTGACAGTCGTGACTAGGCCACCCCTATTACAATCCTAATAAATCTATTACAATAGGGTATTTTCTATTACGCTGTTTCCAAAGAAAAAATCTATTACTCTTTTCGTTATATCATGTTTAGGCAACCAAAAATTGTTACAACCATCTAGTTCTGTAGATATTAATATTCAACACAATAAAATTACAAATAACACAATGTCGCACAATGCATAGCACAACGAAAGGAATAAGTAAAACCGAAAATGAACAAACAACAAATAATAATACGCACGCAGTGAAAAAAAGCACCAATATCCATGGGGAATCCCATGCCCATCAAGTTTAGGTGCTGACAGGGCTAACATCTACCTAATAGAAAATAGATAAAAGCAAAGCCTTGAGTAGGTCATACCCCGACAGATGTCGCTGAATTTGTAAATCAAAAAAAGTAAGGCCTAATACGATCCTTTACAGCCCGACGTCACGATGCTATATTAGGCGCTTCTGATTGGTGGGAATAACGTCACTTTAGAGTACTGTTAACTTCTACGGCATGGCCCTCCGCTCGCTACGGTGTGCAACTAGACAAAACTAACTGAAACTAACCTACACTAACCCAAATTTACAAAAAGGAACAAACATAACCTCAAAAAACTAAAGAAAACATGTGTTGGACGCGACGGGAATTGAACGCGCGACGTCAACATTCCAATCGCAGAATCTGACCACTAGACCATTTTGACCTGGTAGAATAAACTGACTCGACCGTAGATAAAGTGAAAGTGACATTAATCCACCAATCAGAAGCGACTAATATGGCATAATGGCGTATGGCTGTAAAGGATCTTAAAATGCACAGGAGAGCACGTCTAGTCCTATTTAGTATTAATTACAATAGATGGCAATTATATTTCGGTAAAGTAGTGGCATTTAAAGATCCTTTACAGGAGTAGCCGACTATATCAAAATCGGCCCCTCCTATTGGTCGATCCATCTCGTATTACAATATGTCTTCGTGATGCAATCAATTCCTCGCAAGAGCTCTCATGGTGTAGAGGTTTAGATCTTTGGGTCTCACCTGGAAAACACGGGTTCGAACCCCGTTGCTTTTTTTTTATTTTTTTTTAAGGATATGTTTCTAAACAGCTTTTTTTCTTGATTTTGGGTATGTCTTGAGTTAGCACCTGGTTAGTTTCCTTTTCTTGAGCCCCCGTAGCTAGCGAAGCGAGCGGAAGGCCATGCGGATCGACCAATAGGAGAGGCCGATTTTGATATAGTCGGCTACGCCTGTAAAGGATCTTAAAATGCAAAGTAGTGGTCATTGCTTTGGCTTGGAAAACCGTAAAAAAAGCAAAAATAGGTTACTTTAAATTACAAAATTAGACGCAAAATATACGTTTTTTTGTGAAATTACACAGCAAATACACGCCGGCAGGATTTGCGTCTAGGGAACCCGTTCCACATTCCATCATTCGAACACTCCAACACTCCAACCTATGCTCCAGCACGGTGTCCTGCATGTGTTTGCCTTGTCCTGTAATTTTGAGGTTAGTAGTAGTAGTAGTAGTAGTAGTAGCTTTTTTTTATATAGAGGTCTGGAAATCTTCAAAAGATCATAACAGACATTTGGATCTTATGTGTCTGCCGTATGTCGGATTCACGCCCCTCTAGAGGTCATGCCTACCGACTAAAACCATTTCCTCTTTTGTCGCCTGCTACAATCCGAAACTACCGTTGCTGGGTATACATCGATGTAGGAGATCTGTCTATTTATTATCTATTGTTTAGCCTCTGTTGTTCATTTCTTTTCCTTTCTTTATGCTTCATTATTTTCACTATCATATTCTGGATGATTTCCCACTTTCTTTCACTTTCTATCATATAGTCCACCATGTTTTCTAGTCTGAGGTCGTGGCCGATATTTTGGTAAGTATTTAGTCTATACCCCTCCCATCTCGGACAGATAAACAGTGTGTGTTTCACTGTATCTAAATCCCCACAGTAGAAACACTGATCGTCTTTGGCCGCACCGATTTTTTTCAGATATGAATAAAAGGATCCATGGCCTGTCAATACCTGCGTTGTATAGTAGTCTACTTTTCTGTGTTTACATTCAATCCACGGTCGAATTTCCGGAATTAACTGCTTCGGCCATTGGCCTTTTGATTCGTTGTTATCCCACATTTCTTGCCATTTTTCGAGTGTCCTTCGCCTTTCCAGTATTTTTGCTTCCTTTTTATCTCCCTCAGCTTCTGTTATATTTACTCTCGCAGACCTGCAATTCTATTGGAATAATTCCTGTGATTACTTGCAAAGCCTTTGTGGAGGCGGTTCGGTAAGAGCTGGCCACTTTTAGGAGCATTTTTCTTTGTGTCCGTTCCATTTTGTTTTTGTGTCGCTGTATATTCATGAGTTTTTCCCATATCGGACAGCCATATAACAGGATTGAATGCAGAACTCCACTCAAAACCGATCTCTTATGACTTCGGAGGCCACCTATGTTGGACATTAATCTGGAAACTGACGCTATTTTCTCTTCTGGTTTCTTCGTTGCATAATTTATGTGCTCATTGAAAGTTGTGTGACTGCCTATAACTATTCCCAAGTATTTTACTGACTTGCTGAGCAGTATGAGTGATCCATTTAGATTGAAGCAAATGTTTTCTGTGTTTCTGCTTCCTTTAAGAATGATAGCTTCAGTTTTTTCGGGCGCTAGTTTTAGATCGTGATCGTTTAGCCACCTGTCGATTCTTCTTAATGCCTCGTTTGTTCTAAGGATTAAGAATTCAATATCCTCTCCTTTCACCACAATTGCCAAGTGATCAGCAAAAGCTATTGCCTTAACTTTTTCCCCCAGTTCTAATCTTAACACTCCATCGTATAGTAGGTTCCATAGCGTTGGCCCGAGTACAGATCCCTGTGGGACTCCGGTTGTCATATCTCTTGTCACTCCTGAAATTTTTAGCTTCCGATCTTGAAAGTAGCTTTCAATTATATTTATTAGATATTTTGGTATATCTCGCCTCTTGAGTTCTCTGATAATAATTAGGCTCCATGTAGCAGAGTTGAAAGCATTTTTTACGTCCAACGTTACAAATGTACACAATTTTTCTCTTGATGGTTTTGCCATGTGTATTACTGCTTATACAGCTTGAACTGTGGAGTTTTCCTTCCGAAAACCAAACTGGTATTGAGAAAACCCTCCTTCATCTCCCAATGCCTTTTCCAGTCTTTCCCTTATCATATGCTCAAAGAGTTTTCCCATCGTGTCTAGCAGACATATCGGTCTGAATGCTGATGCATTTTCAATTGATTTTGCACCCTTTCGCAGCAGGCATACTCTGGCAGCTTTCCGTCTTTCTGGAAATAATTGGTTTTTAGGCAGCTCGTTTAGTGTCGCAAGGGTAAAGTTTGATGCCGTCTTAATCATTTCTTTGATTGCTTCGGGTGGAATCTTGTCTGGTCCGGGTGATTTTCCACTTTTCATCTTTTCTCCAGCCGCAAACATTTCTTCTTTAGTGAAAATTTCGATGTTTTTCACTACACTTCCTCTATCCCAGAAGTCCTCTTTATTTGGAAAAAGGGCGGACATTACTTCTTCTGTTCTTTCCTTTGACAAGTTATATGGCATAGGCACGCTCTATAGATGTTTCATTACTATTTTATAGCCACTTCTCCATAGGTTTCCTTCTAGTTCGTTGCACAAGTCCCTCCAGTTTTGTGCCTTGGCTTTGCCTATCATATTTTTTAGTTCCTTTCTCTTGGTTTTGTATTCCTGGTTAAGTTCTTCTGGGTCTATGTTGTTGAAATGTGTTCTTGCGCTTTGGCGTGTAAGTCGTCTCCGAAGCTGTGTGCATTCGTTTCTTTTTTCTTCAATCTGGTCGGTCCACCAGAAGGGTACCTGGCGATTTTGATTTTGACCACGTCTGGAGGTGCTTTTTTTGTAGGCTTGGCTAATAGTTTCCATATATTCGGGTACACTCACACTGTCCAAATCTCCCATCAATGTAGTTTTATTCTTTATTTCACTTTGAAATACTTTTTTGTCGAAGAATATTTTTTGGCGTTCTGTGATCGTTTTCTTGTTTTTTATTTTTTCTTTCACTTCGAAGTATATGAAGGCGTGGTCGCTAATAGGTTCGTCATCCAGCACTCTCCAGTTTAGGATATCTTTTGCTATATTTTGGGTTGAGCAGGTAACATCGATATATGATCTCTGGGTTCCCCTTATAAAGGTCGGTTTGTCTCCCGTATTATGGGTTACCAGGTCCTGCGTTTCCATCCATTCAATAAAGTATTCTCCCCTCTTGTCTGTTGTAGGAGGTCCCCACCGTGGTGACTTAATATTTAGGTCGCCCATTATGATGTATTCTTTGGGATGTTGTCTTACTGTATTCATTAAAGTATCAATGTAGGTCTTGAATTCATTTATAGGGATATTTGGTAGCAGTAGCAACAATAGATGTTGAAATTATTGGCTTTAGTCTAATAAATCCTTCTCGCTTCTCGATTGTCGATACGGGTACGTTTTTGTTTCGAAAATATACCGCGACGTCCACATTTTTATCCGTTGTCCATCTAAGATTTTTCATTAGCATTCTGTTAGGTTCACTGGTTAGGATAACATCTATATCTTCCCTTTCTGAAATTAGAAAAGCTAAGTCATGCGCTGTCCTGGATCTATTTAGGTTGGCTTGTAGTATCCATTTAGTAAGTTTTTTCCATTTGGATCTGCATCGCTTGCCTAAAATGAGGGCATCTTGCGGAGTCTGACGTGTGACCATCAGCATTACATTTTGTACAATGTGGACTGTTTTTACATTCTTTTGCCTTATGTTCTTTTTGGCATCACTTAAAACACGAGTTTGACCGGTCTGGTCCTTTACAGTTTTCAGCTCTATGCCCGCTCTCCAGACATTTGAAACACCTAATGATTTGGATTCTTTCCCGAACCCGCCAGTTTACCGAGCCTATCCTGATCCATTGTTTGCCCAAAAGGTCCTCTGCCAGCAGGTTTTTCAGCGTTACAGTTACCGCTTGATTTCCATCCCTCGTTGGTCTTAGTATTCCCACCGTTATTTCATCATCTTTAGCACCCGTTTGAAGTTTTAGGACGCCCTCCACTTCTTCTTTTGTCGTGGTTGCGTCGAGGCCAGAGATGTGTAGCGTTTTGTCGGTACTTTTTGTAAAAACTTTTGTACCCCCCAGCTTCTCTTTAATTTCGTTCTTGAGTGAATTAGCCGCATTTTCTCCACCATCCATAATCAGTTGTAAATCTGCTGCAGCAGGTTTTCTTATTCTATTTATTTTAATTCCTATCTTATCTATATCTACTTTTTCCTTGACGTCCTTTAGAAGTTCCGCGTACGACTTTTCTCC
>JAEQML010066850.1:0-19605 GCA_016904865.1 Pissodes strobi | reverse complement strand
CAAATAAGAATTTTAGCAACCCAACTTAAAGGGGGGGGGGGGGGGGGAGTTTTTGAATTTTGGGGGGGGCTGATCCTCCTGTAATGCAGCTGTATTTTAATTTAAAAAAAATAAAAATAAATGGATATCAGTTTTTCCTCTTTCAATCTTAATTAGTTCGAGCGGAGGTTGTCTTGGCACATTTTTGTCACAATGATATTAATATCCTTAGTCAAAAAGGTTTTTCTTCTAACAATGATAAAACATAAAATAATGACCCCAAAAAGGGGGGGCCATTCTGGCAGTTTGCGTTGGCGCCCCTCGTTGCCGTTCAAGAGAGAGTTACGCCAAGTCCTAGGTGAGCGATTTATAGTCGACGCGAACGCGAAGCGCTGGCGATGCCGTACGAAAAGTTAATATAGTCGCACGGCATCGCCACTGATTCGCGTTCGCGTTCGCTCCAAATCGCTCACGTAGGACCGGGCGTTAGACGTTTGCGATGAGCACGTCGCCGCCGCCGCTGCGTCCGGATGATTATTCGGAAAACGCAGTTCGAGCGGAGGTTGTCTTGGCACATTTTTGTCACAATGATATTAGTACCCTCAATCAAAAAGGTTTTTCTTCTAACAATGATAAAACATAAAATAATGACCCCAAAAAGGGGGGACCATTCTGGCAGTTTGCGTCGGGCCATCGTCTGGTCTTACTTTGGCTATTATCATTCTATCTTTCATTCAAGTAAGCACTTTGTTTTTTCAAAACAATAGCTTCTTAGGTCATCGTTAATGCGTTAATGTTAAATTATTTTATTTTATTTTATATAACATTGATCACATCTCTTGACCTCATATGGCTTAGTGGCAGCCAGTCTGTTCTCCAGACTTACTTTATAAACTCAGGTACTTCATTTGTGTCCTGAATATCTATATTTATTAATTTAACATGTAAGTTTCAAGATTTAAATTTACGGCTAATCTGGCGGATCACTTCCTGCATCTTCAGATACTACTTGTCAACTTCAACAACGACACATTTTGTCATTCCACGAAAAGTGTGGTTTTGGCATAGGCCTTTAATTATGTATATCTTTTAAAATAATGTGACATTTAACTTTTTAATTGTGATTTGACCGTTGTTTGTTGGTGTTGTTTGTTTCTCTTCCTTATTATGCTCTTCAGGTCCAAATGACAAGTAAGTGAAAGAACCTCTACCATTTCCCTTTGTTTCTAAAAATGCACACAAAAAATCGCCGAAAAAATGCACCGTTCTCAACTTACACACTTATTTTTATACCTTAAATTTTTAACACTCTCAGATTCCTAATATAACGATGCCAATTATATCATTTTCTATCATAAAGATCTTAGGTAGGTACATCAGCCATTTACTTTCCGTTAATGGGTGGTTCTTCTACTTTTTTCAGGTAATAGTCGACTTAAATTAGCAATAACAATGCCATGTAAGAGAAATAATTTATAAAGCTTTGAAAATTTGGGTACAGAGTCTCAATAGACATCCAATTATAGATCAAAAGAGTTCCCACCCCTCAGGAGGGTGCTTCATCCCCTTTCGCTTCAAAAACCACCCCCTAATGGTACCTCCTGCTAGTTTTTTAAATTTTTCTCGAAAACTGTTACCCTGACGAGAAAAATTAGTAGAACTTAAATAACTCTTTACAAAATTCTGCATCATTTATGTTCTATACTTTTTTTTACCTACATAGACCCCTAATCTCAGAAATGATGTTTGAAGTTGGTTGATGCTAGAAAAGACAAATTCCATAAAATTACATGGTTATCATTGGCTAAATAGGTACAAAGTCTTAATCGCGTTGTTCGATTCTCTGTCATGGTGTTGTGTTTGCCGCCATGCAAAATAGGCCAACAGTTGTGTGTTTTCGTGGTTCGGGTATAAAGCTCATCAATAGTTGGTATATAGAAAAAGCGGAAAATGAGAAGGAAGAAGGTCTTCTTCTTCTTCTCTTCTCCATCAGCCTTCTCTCATCCACTCCTGGATATAGGCCTTTCCATACATCTTCCAAGTTTGACGATATTGGGCTTTGTGGTACCAGTCTCGGCCAACGGCTGACCTAACATCGTCTAGCCATCTTCTCTGTGGTCGACCTCTGCTCCTTTTAGTTTCTCTTGGCCGCCAGTGGGTAACTTTGTTTGTCCGTTTGTTACTGCTCTGTCTTGCGACATGTCCTACCCAGCTCCGTTTATGTCGTGCCACGAATTGTTAAAGCTGCAGCGACCATAATTCGTGAAGATATTCGGAGCACCGCATATGATACAACTGAATATCACGACTTAACAAACTTCACAGAAGGGGCAGATGAGCTGGTTCCAGAAACACTAAGAACCCTTTTAAGCATAATTATTGTCAAAAATAAGAAAACCAAATGTACCGCAATTGCGCATTCAATTATAATGGCAACAAGACCTCGCTCCTTTGTGTCTCCAATACTGCTTGGTCTGGCAGTGTACTTGTTTCGAAAAGTTGATTCCAGAAATATTGTTCATGCTGGGTCCAATTTGGGTTTCTGTTCTAGTCATAGTGACATGTCACAGTTTGAAAATTCTGCCGTAATCTCCTGGAACCCCGATATTGACAAACATTCCTTTTCACAATTTATATTTGATAATGCTGATGTAAACATCAACACTATGACTGGGAAGGGAACGTGCCATGCGATGGGTGGAATACAATGTATTACACCACATAATGCGGTAAGTGATAATAAGATTGTCAAATTATCAACCCCATCTGCGAGTGAGATTGCTAATAGTAGACAAGTACAAATCCAACATTTTGAGTGACAGAGGATGGGTATTCAAGATATTCCCCTACAGAAGGTGTACTTTGATGATATATTTAAACAAGTTTCGGGACCTTCAAGTCATGATTTGGCTTGGATATTTGGTAAATTCTTGCAGGTACCTTCTTTTCCGTCGTGGCAATGAGGCTTCATGGATGCGGTGACACACAGTTTACCTTATACTAAATCTAAAATCATTGCATTGCCCTTTCTTAATGAACCACCGTCAAATTATAACACAATATTCAGTGTTTTAAAATATGTCGCAGAGGAGATCAAAAAGTTGGATCACACTTCTTGTGTTGTGACGTTCAATCAGCCACTTTATATTAAAGATAGGGACATTGTGGCCTCTGTGAATTCTGGAGAATTGTCAAACGTTATTGTTAGATTGGGCGGTTTTCATTTATTAATGTCATATTTAGGCACCATCGGTTATGTTATGAACAACAGCGGACTGTCCGATTTGTGGTCTATAGTTTACGGAGCAGCATCAGTACCTCACATGGTTTCTGGACATGCATATGCTCGAGCTATAAGAGCACATTTGCTAACATATGATGCAGGTACTCTAATTATCCAAACTGCTATTAAGGAAGCTTATAATAGTCCCACAGTAGTCGTCGTGGGACAGGATGTTGACCTTCTCATACTCATAATTGCTCTTTGTCCTTTTGGTAAAGACATTCGATATCTAAGAGATGTTCAAGGAAGCATCATGGAAAGGGCATATAGTTCACTCGATATTCAGAACTCGGAAGTCCTTCATAACTGTAAAAATAATATATTATTTGCTCAGGCATTCAGTAGATGTGATACGACGTCGACATTTTTTGGCAAAGGAAAAGTACAATCTGTAAACTTGATAAATACTAGAAGGGACTTGGACGATGCTTTGAATATATGTAATAATCCATCATCGATGAAGCCTGACATTGTACGAGCTGGAGAAAAAATCACAATAGGTTTATACAAGACACCTCGTACTGTTACATCGTTAAACCAATTTAGATTCATTTCATTTAATAAATTTGTTGGTCAATCTAATCATGCAGTGCTATTATTTAAATTACCACCTACATCTGCTGTTTTAGAACAACATTCGTATCGCGTTTTCCAACAAATTCATTCCTGGCGTGGAGATATTTTGAAGCCTAATGAATGGGGTCGGAAAACAATCAGGCAAATTTTGGTGCCAATTCCTACAACTGAGATACCAGCTCCTACTTCTATTCTTAACTTAATATCATGCAGTTGTAAAAAGGGTTGCGGAAAACGATGCGGTTGTGCTAAGGTTGGATTAAAGTGTTCAACGATGTGCTCCAATTGTCATGGACAAGGATGTCTTAATTCAGTGGTAGAGGAAGAATTACCTGAACATATTCCAATCATGGAATAAACAGCGGTTAGTTTTTGATGGATTAGGCCTCATGGGGAAACCACTTTAAAAAAAAAACGTGCCGGGGGCTCTACTTCAGCGGTGGTGTGGAAACGGGCTAGAATATAAAATATCGTTTTATCTGTTTTTGCGCGACTTCAGTATTCAACTCATATTTGTGAAGTTACGGCTCGACATAGGGAAAAATTGTATAGGACATAAACGATGTACAATTTTATAGCGAATAATTTAAGTTCTATCCATCTTTATCACCAGGGTAACAGTTTTCGAGATAAATTAAAAAAAAAACTAACAGGAGGTAACATTAGAGGGTGGTTTCTTAAGCTAAAGGGGATGAAGCACCCTCCTGTGAGGTGGGAACTCTTTTGATCTATATTCACTTGTCTCTAAGGAGTTCGTATCCATATTTTTACATTTTTATAAATTATTTCTCTTGAAAAATCTAATTTACGTCGACTATAATACTGATGATGGCCTAGGCCGAACGCGCTCTGTTGTTATGCTTCTATAGGAAGTCCTTTTTGGATAAAATTTTGCATGGAATACAAATTGTCTCATTTAGTATAATTAGTAAACCCAACGTAATAGGTATATATTATAGGAACTCCAAAAGATACAAACCATTAAGAAACAGGGCTAACTTACATATTAGGTATATAACCGGGTACCTAACTCTCACATTTTTACGATCTTTTCGTGAACCTAAGATAATAATAGTTATTTTCCTAACAAGTGCGCAAAGTGATACTTTTCCGCACGCGACTGATGTTGACCGAACGACGCCAAGCGGAGTTCGGTCGATCAGTCGAGTGCAGAGAAGTCACTTTGCGCAAGTGTTAGGAACAATATTTTTTCTACGAGCGCGGTCTAAACAAGTACAGAATAATAATGACCCGTATTTAAATAAAAGAAAAAGTATCTGTCAGTTATACCTACTGTTGCTTTACATGACTATTATTGTTTCCCTGACATGCCTTAAAAAGATATGGTTTTTGGTTTAAGTTGTAATATCGCTAATTATAGTCCTACGGCCCGCGTACATTTATGCAACTTAAAGAAGTTTCGTTATATCAACATTCGATTGTACCCCTATCATGTAGTTACGTATGAGGTGTCAGCTGGCTAGGTAACGGTGGGGGTAGCCGTGAGAGGGTTGGAAATAATGAAAAAAAATCGTGACCTGAAATCATTTCAAGAATCACGAAACTTTTATGCAGAAAAGGTTATGTTAAATAATGAACATTGCACATTGTCAGCTGGGCGGGGGGCGGTGGATTAATTGTCAGATGGGGGTCCAAAGTGGTTAAAAATGCAAATCATAGAAACGATTTCAAGAATCATAAAACTTTGGTGGATGCTAATATTTATAGTGAGATTTACGAAAAAAACTGTCAGCTGCATGTATGTGGGTGGAAAAGTTGTCAGCTGCTGCAGTTAAGGTCGCGCGCACTGCCTTTCACCGCACCTACGCACCGTACCTTTATCGCCCAGCTGACAACTTTTCCACCCACATACATGCAGCTGACAATTTTTTTCGTAAATCTCACTATATATATATTAGCATCTGCCCAAATTTCAAAACTGTAGGAATCGGTCTTGATAATGTGTAACGTTTAAATTATGCGTGGAGCACTCGCAAGATGAAAAGTTAAATCAATATTAATCTGATTGGATTTTCAATTAATTATTGTTCAATACACAATTCTATTTCATTAATAATGCAATATTGCTTTAAATTATTAGTTAAAATTTTTAGTTATGCTGAATTATATTATTTATTTATATAAAAATATGAAATTATCAATGTATTTATTATTCTACTTATAGGTTATATAGCTTACTTATATAATTGTTTACCTTCACCTTCTTACATTTTGTTCCACTGTCAGGCTGATCTTGTAAAAGGTAGCGCGAGGGCCGCACTGAAGCCTACAAATTTTTTTTTTTTGGGGGGGGGGAGAAAAATATTTTTTTCCAAATACATAATGGGTAGTTTATTATTAGTAGGCTCCTTATGTAATAACAATAACTATAAAAATATAATTTGTTGTGAAAAACATACTAATTCTACTAACAATCAAAAATTAAACACAAATCCAAATTTAAAACCTAGATAACATTGATATATAACATAAAATATATTTATAAATAATAATAACTGTAAAAAAGATGAAAATAAAGTAAAAAACAAAGTTTTTTTGTGTTGTTTTCATATTAATGAAAATGCATGAATAATTGAATACCATATACATGCATTCGATGTAAAATTAAATACCACATTTTTTGAGAGGTAGGCATCTATGCCGTTTTAGAGTTCTTTAGCGTTTTGAAAATACACCCTGAAAATAATCAATATGTAAAATCCGTTATACATTTTTTAAGGCAATAAAAAAAATGTAACATATATGGCAAATCTGTAAACTTAAAAATTCATTCAAAACCACCAAAAATAAAATAAAAACTGTTTTTCAATAGGTATATCTTTTTGGGCCATCATTTAATTTTCTACATTTAATCATAAATAAGATATTTTGCGATAAAATGGATCCCCACCGAGATAAATATAAAATTATATTTTTAATTTTTCTTTGCGGAAAAAGGAGTATTGCTGATTAATATTTTATTCGAGGATTCCAGAGTTGTATATAAGTTCTAAAACTGAGCTTTATCCACAATACCGAAACAGAATTTTTGCACTCGACGCGCGTTTCGCTAACCCTGTTAGCATCATCAGGAGGTGATTAAAACTGTTTTAATCGTCTCCTGATGATGCTAACATGGTTAGCGAAACGCGCGTCGAGTGCAAAAATTCTGTTTCGGTATTGTGGATAAAACTCAGTTTTAGTGCATGTTGCCGAAGGTTCCAAACCCCAACATAGTTGTATATAAGGCCAAAGGCCTATAGAAAAAAGTCAAATCAAATAGTTTACAGTTTTAGATCCTAAGTCCTGCTTCCTGGGCTTATTAATATATTACAAAAATGTTTGTGCCAAAAATACAATAGTATACTTATATATAAAAAAAAATGAGCCAGTCTGCTAGTATCTCGAGAGACTGATGTGTAAACCCATCCTATATCGACATCACCGACATGAAAATCTAATGCCACCTTAGGCCGCGTGACTCCTGAATATAGGCAACCATTTATTTGGAATTGGTTGCCTATATTCTGGCGTTAGAAAAAACAGGTTTTACAAGGAAGCGCTGAAGTAGACTGCGCATATTTATGATGTCACATCACGCTTCCGTCCATTTTCCCGAGATTTACCTTCATACAGCCGCGTAATATGTTTACTCATAAAAATATAAGCTTTTTACTTACCTCGATTTTTTGAAGGAGAGGGCAATATTGCCCATTCTCTTTTTTTCTTACTTACTGCTAAACTGAAAGGATTTCCCGGAATACCGACACGTTTGATTTTTACTAAATTTACTCCGGAAAAATGGACTGAGACATAAACAAAAACAGTAATCTGCGCCATGCGGTCTATTTTAAACCACCTGCTATCTTAAAGATGCCGACGATCGGCGCGACGATTGCGGGCGCCATGCGGCGCATCAAGGGGTCAAAGGTAAAAGGAATTTAAGGAATTAAATTCAAAACCCACGCCACGCAGAGCGCGTGCGTTATCGTTATCATAGCATATCATAATCATAATATAGCAAGCTGCTTGAATAAAATAACGTTTTTATACCTTACAGGAGAGGTAGTAGATTTTGCCAATCGCATTTGAAACCAACTGCTTTATATTATTGGTAGATGCTAATATATATAGTGAGATTTACGAAAAAAATTGTCAGCTGCATGTATGTGGGTGGAAAAGTTGTCAGCTGGGCGATAAAGGTACGGTGCGTATAGGTGCGCCGAAAGGCAGTGCGCGCAGCCTTAACTGCATCAGCTGACAACTTTTCCACCCGCATACATGCAGCTGACAGTTTTTTTCGTAAATCTCACTAGAAATATTAGCATCCACCAAAGTTTCATAATTCTTGAAATCGTTTCTATGATTTGCATTTTTGACCACTTTGGACCCCCAGCTGACAATTAATCCACCGCCCCCTGCCCAGCTGACAATGTGCAATGTTCATTATTTAACATAACCTTTTCTGCATAAAAGTTTCGTGATTCTTGAAATGATTTCAGGACACGATTTTTTTTCTATATTTTCAACCCTCTCACGGACACCCCCACCGCTACCTAGCCAGCTGACACCTCATACGTAACTGCATGATAGGGGTACAATCGAATGTTGATATAACGAAACTTCTTTAAATCGTTGCATAAACTGTACACGGCCCGTAGGACTATTAAGGAAGCTTTGAGAGAAAAGGGAATGATTAAGAGTTAAAACGGTTTTCTTATGTTGCATAAATAATTCGATCAATCACATTTTTCTTCCACGTGCCAGGATACATTGTGGTAAATCTTGGGGTCATTAGAACTATCCATTTTCTTAAGGCTTTCTAGCGAAGCTGAGGATTATGTTTTTTGGGATACTTCGTTTTACACCTAGATTTGTTTAAAATCTGTCAATCTGACAATTATAAGTATTGTTGCTTGACATATTTTTTTACTACTATACCGAGGATTTCAAAATATATGGTTTTTGGTGTAAGTTACAATATCGCGAATTACGGAAACTTTTAAGGAAAAGAGTATAATTATGACTTAAAACGGTTTCTTATATTGCATAAAAAGTCCAAAATTGTAAAGTTTCTAAAAATATATGAATATTTTCTTGTCTCTGGTGATTTTAGAGAATTTTACTTTCCCGCACACTTTCCCGCATAGCGTGCGGGAAAGTACTACTTTGCGCACTGAGTAGCGTGCGCAAAGTAGCTACTTTGCGCACGCTCGTAGAAAAAAAGTAAAAGTTATTTAGGTTGTGTGAATTGTTTTAGCTTACTTCTATAATTTTTAAGAGTTCACCTTCTTACATTTTGTTCCACTGTAAGGATGATCTTGTAAAAGGTAGCGCTGAATTATTTTCAGGGTACTGCTAACATCCTTTGGAAATTTCGTGGCGAAATTAAAAAATAAGGCAAAGACGTGAAAACTTACCACCCACGCTTTTTATAATTCTCTGTGATTTAACTGTAAAGTAATTGAAATAATAAAGCAGCCTTACAGTCGTCTGTAATTTTGAAAAACACTGAAAAAATGTCCTAGTTTTATAGTAATTATATCTTATTTGTGCAACTTCTAGCGTAATATACAACAAAACTTACAGAATGTCGTAATATAAACGAAGTTCACCAATGTTTGTGAAATCGCTAAATAGTTCTGTAAATTGTCGGTACAAATTACTAATATAATTACTTCAATTTTGCTGTAAGGATGTTCAGTGATAAAGTTTTCAAACTGAAATAGCTATTATATAAATAATAGTTTTCAATGAAACAGCTGAAATATTTCCTTTTTTTATTTTGAAAATAGAACTATTTTGTTTTTATAGTAGAATAATACATTCATAGTTTCATATTTTTATATAAATAAATAATATAATTTTGCATAACTAAAAAAATTAATTAACAATTTAAAGCAATATTGCATTATTAATGACATAGAATTGTGTGTTGGGCAATAATTAATTGAAAATACAATCAGATCAATATTGATTTAACTTTTCATCTTGCCAGTGCTCCAAGCATAATTTAAACGTTACACATTACCTAGAGTTTTGAAATTTGGGCAGAGGCTAATATATATAGTCAGATTTATGAAAAAAATTGTCAGCCGAAAGGCAGTGCGCGCTAACTTAACTGCATCAGCTGACAACTTTTCCACTCACCCACATACCAGCAGCTCACAGTTTTTTTTCGTAAATCTCACTATACATATTAGCATCCACCAAAATTTCATAATTCTAGATATGGTTTCTATGAGTCGCATTTTTGACCAATTTGGACCCCCAGCTGACAATTAATCCACCGCCCGTCGATCAGCTCCAATGTTCATAACCTTTTCTGCATAAAAGTTTCGTGTTTCTTGATATGATTTCAGGTCACGATTTTTTTCCTATATTTTCAACCCTCTCACGGCCACCCCCACCGTTACCTAGCCAGCTGACGCCTTATACGTAAGGGTACAATCGAATGTTGATATATCGAAACTTCTTGAATTCGTTGCATAAACTGTACACGGGCCGTAGGACTATATTATGGGGTATCAAATCGCGAAAAAGTGAATACTACATGACGTCAGACGCGTGAGAGATCGTGTTAGTTTGTTTATGTGGACGGAATCGGTTCAAATTACAAAAATAAATGAAAACTAACTGAAACTATCCGAAAGTTGGTTGAACGACTAACGGAAACTAACCAAAACCCCCAAAAAGGGTTAAAATGTATCAGAACAGATTTAAAAAAAATAATAGTAAGTAAAACTAACTGAAAGTAACCGAACTTTGGCTACTAACCAAAAACATTCAAATTGGTTATAACGTATCGAATCCAGTTCAAATTACTAAAATAAATTGGAAAAAACTGAAACTAACCGAAAGTTGATGAACGACTAACCTAAATCACCAAAATGGGCTAAAACGTGTCGAAACAGATTAAAAATATTAAAGTAAATTAAAACTAACCAATACGAACCGAATTTTGACGACTAACCAAAACTAACCAAAAACATTAAATTTTGATTATAATTTATGGGAGCCGGTTCAAACCAAAAGTACCAAGAAGGGGTAATAATAATAAAAATAATGACCCCCCTTTGGTGAGTACAGAGGGTTCCAAAGGAAAGAACCGAAGCCTCGGACGAGCGCCGCCACGGTCGGGAGCGACGCGGGACCAACCAGCCGACCAACCAAGTTGACGACACACACAACGACAAGGAACTACCAACAGCGGCTCTACCCACTCATGGTTTAGGACAGTCTCAATCTGCTCCTCCCAAGAGACAGGCACAAAGGCTAAGATGGACAAAGCAAAACAACATAGATGTGTTCAAGGCCTTTTTCAGAGCTGCTCAGTACGAGAACCAAACAACAGGACATCGGAAAAACTTTTACAACGAATGGAAGAAAATATACCCAGAATCGGAATCCAGCGAACAAAACATATGTGACAGAAAAAGAGCGATAGAAAAAAAGAGATACTTAAGAGAAACTGAAATCGACATGATCAAAGAACAAGTAAGATTAGAAACACAGGGAGAAAGTGCACCAGAAACAGAACAAGCAACACAAAACGAAGATGAACCCCAAACGACTCATGCAATTGAATTACATATACACATAAACCAAACACACACAGATACAGCCGGAGAAAACATACAGACAAACTCAAACAATACGGACAACCAAAAGTTATTAACGGAAATCGAACAAACATTCAACAAAAATATGCTACTATACAAAGGAAGTAATCCCAGCTACAGGAAACGTCTACCTTAGCTGAAATATAACAGAAACACAAAGAATACAGTTCAAACATATAATAACTACATCAATAAATACATAGATGACGTAAAAAGGGTAAAAGACCTTATAGACATAACATATATCACAGCCATATCAATCACAGATACCTTGGGAATCACCAACAAAAATAAACCAAGAAACAGAAAAGCCAAAACAGATCCATCCAAAAACCTCCATGGCAAAAACGGTTGGAACACAAAATCAGTCAAATTCGTAGTGACCTTACACAAATGAATAGGTAACTCATTGGTAGACCCAAAACCAAAACATGACAAAAAATTGAACATAAATAACAACACAGGTACAAGAACAGCACAAATAACAGAAACAATAGATACACTGAAACAAAAACTAATGGCATCAAGATAGAAACTGAAGAGGTACATCATCTCCCACAAAAGGAAACAAGGCAACACAAACTTCACATCAAGCGAAAAGCATTTCTACCAGAATTTAGAACGAGCAAACGAAGAACCAACAAATATAAAAGCACCAAAACAAGCAGAAGTCGAACAATACTGGAAGTCATTATGGTCAGAACCACTGGAACACGAGAATAGTGAGTGGATCAAAACAGAGCAAAAAAGAACAGAGACAGTGGAACCAATGATGCCATATGAAATAACGAGAGATGAATTAAGAATCATACTGAAGAAGCTGCCAAACTGGAAGGCGCCAGGACCAGATAAAATCTATAATTATTTCTGGAAACATCTTACTTCACTACATGGAAAAATGGCACAAATAATTCAACATGTAATTACCCATCCAACAGAGGTTCCACCATTCTTAACACATGGCATAACATATCTCAAACCTCAAACGAAAATACACACGATCCTAAAAACTAGGCCTTAACACTATATACAAAATTATCACAAAAACAATAGCAGAAAAGGTAACAAAACATATCACAGAGCAAAAAAACGAACACGAAGAACAGAAAGGGTATACAAAAGGTGCGAAAGGCTGCAAAGAGCAGCTCATAATAGACAGGGTAATAACGAGACAAGCAGAAGCAAAAGGCAGAAACATAGCTGTTGCCTGGATAGATTACCAAAAGGCTTATGATTCCGTTCCTCATACATGGTTGCTCCACATTTTAGAAATCTATAAAATCGATCAGAACATCATACGCTTCCTTAAACAAACAATGAAAAATTGGGAAACAAAATTAATACTCACCCTACCCCACACAGATCTAGAAACTAATAACATAAAAATAAGAAGAGGAATCTTCCAGGGAGACACATGGAGCCCAAAATGGTTTATCCTAGCTCTCAACCCACTAAGCAGCCTTTTAAATTCGATAAATATTGGATACAGCCCAACAAAAGATTACAAAATATCACACCTGTTCTACGTGGACGATCTAAAGTTATATGCTCCGGACCAAAATCAACTATCCTCGCTATTGGAAACCACTACTAAGTTCTCTAAGGACATACGCATGAACTTCGGACTAGATAAATGCACATCACTTATAGCAAAAAAAGGTAAAACAACGGAAACTAATAACATTGAGCTTTTAATAAATAACATAACATTCCCTACACTACCTAGCAACGAAACATACAAATACTTAGGAGTAAACGAAACACTTACACATAAACGAAATGGAAATGAAAGAAAACATAGAAAACAAATACAAGAACAGGCTAAGAAGAATCATGCACACCCAACTCAACGCAAAAAATAAAATTAAGGCTATAAATACCTGGGCAATACCCGTACTAATCTACTCATTCGGAGTCATACAATGAACCTTAACGGACGTACAAGCACTAGACAGACTAACAAGAAAAATCCTAACGGATAATAGAGCCCTACATCCTAACTTGGCTGTTGAAAGATTGTATCTACCTAGGAAACAAGGAGGACGAGGCCTAATCAACATCGAACTAACACATAACATTCAAATACATAGCTTACAAAGATACTTCAACGTGAAGGCAACACAGTCACCACTACACGCGTCTATCAAACAAGCAGACAAAAAATACACACCACTCAGCACACACACACACAAATGCAACAAATATACAAGAAAACATTCCTCACAAACATCACACAGACATGGAACAGCAAAAAACTACATGGCAAATTCAAGAACGATCTAGATAAACAACATCAGCTGTCAACCAAGTGGATCGAACTCGGACATCTGTACAGTGAAACAGAAGGATTCATGTTCTCTATACAGGACCAAGTTGTGCCGACAAAAAATTACCAAAAGTACATAACAAAAACTAACATAGAAAACGATAACTGTAGAGTGTGTAAATCCATGCCCGAAACGATACAACACATAACATCAGGATGTTCTATCCTAGCACAAACAGAATACCTAAACAGGCACAATCTGACAGCCAAAATCCTCCACAAATACTTACTCCACAAACATAACATTAAAACAATAGAAGAGCCGTACTACAAATACACACCAGACCAAGTCAACGAGAACCAGAATTACAAAATATACTGGGACCGAGGAATTATAACTGATCAAACAATTATAAACAATAGACCAGATATAACAGTAATAGACAAAATTAACAAAATCACAATATTACCCCCTGGACCACAACATACAGAAGACAATAACAGGGAAAATACGTAAATACACGGACCTAGCTGAGGAAATAAAATCAATGTGGAAAATGGAAGAAGTCCTCATCCTCCCCGTAGTCATCTCAGTCACAGGCCTCATACCACCGGAGTTACCCGCAGGATTCACGAAACATAATCTTCCACATCAACTAATAACAGACATACAAAAATCAGTGATCCTAGAAACATGTCGGAGAGTCAGGAAAATCCTAAAATAAGTCAACAAGGTGTGAGTTTTGCGAAAGCCCTCACTACCTTTTACCACATAAGTAAATGTGAGACTAAACAAAGAAAGAAATAATAATAATAATAATAATAATAATAATAATAATAATAATAATAAGTGAAATAAACGTTTCCTGCTGAGGTATCATCTTGACTAGAGTTTGTAGCTGAAGCATTCGTTAAACCATGCCAGAGTTGTATTAATTTCATTATTTCTTGATTCTTAGTTCAGAACGTTTTATTTATTGGCTTCATGTATTTTATTATATACAATGCACAAATAACTTCTGAAAACTTGCAGTATTGCTTTGCAATTTTCGTAATCGTTCCCAGATTTAAAAGCGTTTACTGTTACATTTTCACCATTTCATTTTACATCGACAATATTGGATGTAACAGGTGTCGCGGTTTTATTTCCTTTGTAATGCGATGGAGCTTGTGGGGATTTCCTATTAGACCCAGTTAGAAATATTTCCTAGAATTTTCTTTATGTATATACTATGTGACAATTCAGGTTCATCGTGACTTGAGATGTATGGTTAAAAAATCTGTATCAATGTTTATGGAATAATTATTGTAATCGACGCGACGCTAATAGCATCTTGCGGTACGCCAGCAATATACTGTTGTAAAATAAATATTAGGAAACATAGATTTTTGGCGGATAGTATGACGTCATTATAAACGGGTATAATTTTAACTGTACCTTTTTGGAAGCCAGTATGACTACATTAGTTGGTATGATTTTGACTATATCATAAGACTTTGTACTGAATTGTCATTCCTATATTGAATTATTGCAATATTTGAAGTATTAACAGCGAAGTCAGCAAAAAATACTACGTCGTGTTATTGTCGAGTCAAAAGGATCCATGAAGTATTAGGTTCAATTAATGCTTCTCACCATACGATTGGATGGAGAACGAGACAGATTACTTGAGGAAACAAGAAATGTTACAAAAGGCATTGTTGAATTCTTCTATGCGTGATGTGAACCAAATTGAACGGACCAAGAAAAGTCGAGGCTTAGTTTCGATCAATACTGAGTAACGAAATCAATAGCTTTTATCTACCGGATTTGATAGCCATGTAGATCCAAAGCGATGTCGGTAATAAATTCTTAACGGTTTTTCAGTATCGCTTGTCCAAATTAATTGTTATATTACATGCTTTTCAGTCAAAAAGAGCCGAAGAATTGGTGTATAATTTGTTGAATATATACATTATTTAGTGCTCAATACATCTTACATTTGGATAAGGGCCGTGAATTTGTTAAGACGGGCATTAGTGGAATTAACGGATATTTGATCAGAGCTAAAGCTAGGCTGAAAAAAAAAAAAAACTAGGACATCAAAATATAATTTTATTTATGGCAATGACACACACACTAAAGGGAAATCCTATGGCACTCGACGAGTGGTGTGTGTGCGAAGATGTTGATTGACACGGTTCTTGAATAGTTGTAGTTGTAATTTGTGGGAAACATATGTCCTGGGAGTGAGTTTCACAGCGATGCACATGCTGCGGTGTTCCACACTATCCAGATCCCGGGTGAACTCCGGGTCGCCGACGAGACGCATAGCTTTCTTCTGAATGGAATCCAGCAGCTTTAGGGTGTGCTTCGGTGCGGCACCTCAGATGTGTGGGCAATATTCTTCAAGTTCGAACTCTCTCCAGGTCTTGATTCGTTGTTGTAATCTGCTGCTGTCCGCAGTGATGTGTCTCAGTCGCTGGTAAAGGATTTGCCGATCTAAATTGAGAACAAGGGTACTGTCATCTGCAAAACTGTAAGCACGATTGTTGGTTTCGGTCAGCAGGTCATTAATATAGATGAGGAAAACAATGAGGAAAATGGCTCAAATAAATTTTTGTTTTGGACGGCGTCGACTTACCATTATATAACGTTACATATCGAATATTAAAATTTTGTTGTAGTTTAGAATCACGTTAAAATTATGCCAATAAAAATGGTTATATTACGCTAAAAAGTATAGCGACTATACAACATAAATTGACTGCAAATGAACAATAACACTACTTTGGTTATACGAGTTGTATATAAAGCAAATATACAATAAATGTATAATGGCAAATCAAATATTGCGGACTATTTACTGTTATACGACTGTTGTATACCAATAAAGTTACCGATTGTTGTCCGTAATTTTTATGGTGTATAGCTCACCATTTGCTATTTCAATGGCTGCCGCTGCGGCTGAATCCACGCCAAACAGCAAGAAGACAAAGCAGAGTGACGGCTGATGCAAACAATTTGCCGATTATTTACCACTTAATTGAATAAGGAAATTAAATACCAATCCCATGTAGGAAATTAAAGATAGGAGAGAATCCGCCAAAGAACATGCAGGTATGTATATCTTAGGTTAACAGATATATCATGCGTTTTCAAACTAATCACTTGTTTACGTTTTGTCAATCAAAAACTCGTTGTTTTTAGTTTATTATGTATTTAACTTAAATTATAATATTATTTAATAATCGGTATACAAATGGAATGGAAAACCTTTAAAGCAGATAAATATAAGGAATATTCAAGTAATTGTATAAGGGTCATAGTTTTGCGATATTAGTTTCAGAAAGACCGCTTGTATAGTGGCCGAAAATAGTTAATTTGTCACAAATAGTATACAAGTTTTGTATTATGGTCATTCGATTTTTGTATAGTGGCTAATTTCTTTTTCTCTCAGTGTAGAGTTGGTGAAAGTATTGCGCCCTGAGGCACGCTCGCGTTATTTGTGAATGTGTCTGAGATTTGTCAACTGCAACGTGCAGATATCGGTTCATAAGGCAACTGGCAAGCCAGCTGCGGAGAGAGGCTGGCAGTCCGAAGGATGATAGTTTGTTGAGCAATCCGTCATGCCAAACTCTGTCGAATACCTTCGAAATATCCATCGCAATCGCTCGAGATTCTCCGTACTTCTCAATTGCTACACTCCATATATGTGTGACATAGGCTAATATACCTCCTATTGATCTCTCTTTGCGAAAGTCGTATTGGTTACCAATCTGTTAATCTCAAGATACTTGAAGAGTTGCTGATTGATTACACGTTCCATGACTTTGGAAATTAATAGAAGCAAGGCAATTGCGCGATAGTTTGCGGGCGTGGTTTTCTTGTCTTCTTTGGAGCAGGTTTCACTCGAGCGACTTTCCAAGAAGATGGGTAAATCCCATTTCGATTTAGATGGAGAAAAATGTCTGGAAAAAATGGGTGTTCGTTCGTTGGCGCAGTTTTTTAACACAATGACAGGTATTCCGTCCGGTCCTGATGCCATTTGCGTATCTAGTTCTTTGAGGATTTTACGAATATCACGGTGATAAAATTTAACCTCTGCCATGGTAGTGTTGATCTTCGATATGGTGGGGAGGGCCTTGCCTTGCGGGACGTGTAAGGTAGAGTGCGATGAAAACATTTTGGCGAGCATGTTTGCTTTTTTCTTTGGCTGTAGTCGCCGTGATACCGCGTTCGTCTGTCAAAGGTGGGAGCGGCGTTTTTGTAAAGTTATTACTTACTGCCTTTGCAACCGACCAGAAATTCCTGGAGCCACTAGGGCATTGCAAAAGTTTATTCCTGATCATTTGATTGTCTTTGTTCTTAGTTTCTTCAATCACACGTTTGCATTCGTTTCTCGCTTCGGCAAAATAATTGCGATTTTTAGCAGTCTGATTTTGCTGTCAATATTTGTAAGCTTGCTGTTTCATTCCCACAGCTCTTTCGCATCTTCTGTCGAACCAGGGCTTTCCTTTCGACGGTAACTTGATGGAATTTGGGATGTATGCTTCCAATCCTGAAGAGATCACTTGCGTAATCTCTTCGCAGCAGACTGGCGGGTCGTCCTTGCGAAAGAAGTCGCCTAGCCAAGGAAAATCTAAGTAGAACTCTCTTAGATCGTCCCAGTATGCACAACTGTAATGCCAGATTTTACGAGGCAATGGCGGATCTTTCTGTAGAAGTGGCAGTTTACAAACTGTAGTAATAAGTTTGTGGTTGTAGGTACTTAATGGCGGACCAATTGCAATTGTCTACTGGTCAGGATTGGTAGTTAGAATAAGATCCAGGAGGGCGGCACCAATTCACTACTCTCTGCTACTTGGTTCAAATATATAACGAAATGAGCAGAAGGCATAAGGTCTATGCAATTTAAGATTTATAGAGCGCTATTCTCAGATATTCGAATTTTGTATAAAGTCATGTTTGGTATGGGGAAAAGGCTAAGATTGCTTACGTCAGCGCTAGCTCACTTAATCATCAATGAAGTTGATAGTAAAGAAGATTTAGGAAATGTAGCATTTTCAACTAATTGAATGAATGTGAGAGGATGGGCTTGAATAGAATAGGCCCTAGTCTATTTAGTTTCCAGAGTGTATACATATTTACCTTAAGTTGTAACGCTTTTTCCTTTTCTTCTATTTGGCGCAAAACCTTCACCTCAGCTTAGAAGGGACCGAGAGTGAATAATATCAAAATAAAACAAAATTAAAATTGAAATTGAGTGAATTTACTATTGATGCATAGACTAAAACGAGTTTTCATCAAATCGTACAAATAGGCCCTAGCTCTAATGCCAGAGAGTAGGGGTGGGTTAATTTATAATGCGCCACGAAATTGTAGACGGCACAAGCAAGAAATACCCGAAAGTTGAAGTATGGAACTCGTTTTAGCCTAAGTTTCGCAACAACCAAAAGAAATTGAAATAAACAATTAATCATGAAAGTCGGTATAAAAAATTAAAAAGTAAGACGCAAAAAACTAAGTATTAAATTAATGATAAAGTCAATAATAAACTGTAGCAGTTATGGTGAATCAATTAAGCCAAAACGTTTCAAACATAGATCGCAAATAAACTAAATTAACTGTACTTACTCTCTCTATTTTCTTTTCTCTTCCCTTCCTAAGCACAGGTAGGTAGTTAGGTAATCGAATAATTGAATATCACCGGTAAATTCAGTAAATAGAAAGTTGGTTAATTACTTAATAAATCCAGTAGAAAAAAAATAAGGCGATTATTTTTCCAGTTAAATGGACAAGGGAATGTACTACAATTGTGTTCAGTACTCTATACCGCTTTCGCTTAATAATACGACTAGTATTGACTATTATTCTAAAAATCTGACATTTTACTTAG
>MU194315.1:4636-18592 GCA_016904865.1 Pissodes strobi | reverse complement strand
TTCTAAAATACTCATGATCTCGTTCAAATGATTACCGTTTCCTGCTTGGTGTGACGCATCGAGCTTTGCAAGGCGATCGACTAACTCATTCACATCGTCATAGTAAACATACTGCTTTGGTTTCTCATTATATTCCATTAAAGCAGCACCGCTAGATTTAGTATTTGATCTAGTTTTAGTCTTTGCAGGAATTTTAGTTCCTGAAGGAGATTTATTACTGAATGAGCCGCTTCTAGTTTTAGCAGCTTCCGATGCTGCAGAAGTCGGTAGTTTAATCAATGGCTTTACAATGTTTTGATATTTTGCTGAATTAGTTCCTTTTATTTGTCCGCTTGGGCTATAATTCCTCCTGTGAACGTTTGTTCGATTTAAAATATCTTTAAATTGTAGAGCATCTGTTTTTGTATTATATTTCGGATTTTTTAAAAATAATAATTCATATAATCCACGTGTTCCCGGATATTCAACAGCACCAACCTTAATATCACCATTAGGCATGAAATCTACTTTTTGTGAACCCATCGACCAACCATCTGATGTTTGATCGTGTTGTAGACCATATGCATGATCGATCTGATCAGAATCTTTGAAATATTTATCAACAAACTCTCTTGATATTTCTGGATATTGCTCTAAAAATTCTTGATATGCATCGCTTCTCTCAATGATAGATTTTTGAATATCATCTTTCAGCTCATGAATAGGTTTATTAAAAACATCATCTTCATCCTCCTCCTCGTCTTTTATATAGTCTCCTGATGTACCAGCCACTACTTCAAGTGGTTGATATGGAGTGAATTTTGGAGTACTGGTTCGAGTTGATTCAAGCTGACGAGGTTTTGGAAATTCATATGTTTCCTTTATCTGGGTTTTTGGTATTTTAGTTACTTCGCGTCTCTTAAGTTTTTTCTCGGCATTCTCCACAAGCTTATTCAAAGGTTCTTTTATGGGATTCAAAATCTTGTTGAGAGCCTCATCTTCTTCAGAACGCTCCAACTTTAATGATAAATACTTTTTTCTAATAGATCTGGCAGTATCATTAATCCTCTTCTTAACATCTTTATCGAATTTGCTTAAGACAGGTGGCATGACTGAACAGCCAGACAGGATAGATTAACCAGGACAGATAGGTTAGATAGACTGGACAGACAGGTTAGACTGATCAGACAGACAGGACAGACAGGTCGAACAGCCCTGTTTAAGCTGTATAAGTAGTATATAGACCTGTATAGGCTGTTATAGTAGATAACCAAGTATTACACAGATCGGAGATGTGCTCTCAATCAGATCACGACTTATACTGAGAATCATCATTAGCTTAAGGTATTATATAGGTATCGAACTTGTTTCTATATCTACCATTACGAATATCATCATCTTTAACTATTACTAGAAATCCATATTTATCCTTCCAAGTCTCTGAACAAATATTTTTAAAAATATTCATCGACATATCGGTGTTTACGTGATCATCATACACATGTTTGAGATTCATATCATCTTGTTTAAATAATACCAACATGTTTGCATTATCTCGAACTAACTGCTTAGGTATTTTCGAATATGTTTGACATAAATAGAATGAATCAATTGCATTATGTCTCCCCATACAAAAGTAATTCCTTATCTTATCCTGCTTCTCACAAGCCACATCATCGAATATGAATACAGACTCAGGTTTGCTATTTTCGGGGTCTATTACAGTATCATTATCACTATACCCATAAAACTCAACACCCTGTACTTGCTTCAAAACTTGTTCGAGGAATTTATACTTATCTTGATATAAGGACTTTGAATATACATATACGTTTTGAAATCTTAGCCCATTTACATCAGTTAAGAGACTTAGCATAACGTTCGTTTTTCCGCAATTACTCGGACCGCAAATGATTGCACGTATCGTATCTGGTAAGAGTTGACTATGTCGTTTTCGATTACTAATTTTCTTTACATCAAAATTGGCTATATTAATATTAAGTTTCTGTTTTTCTTTTCGCATTTTATATAAACAGTGTACACCCTGCCGTGTCTTTAGTAGTAATGAATGTGTTGAGGGGTGAAGGTCTCTTAAATAGGACAATCAACAAACTTCCTTTCGAGCTACATCTCCCTGGATATTCGTATTGTGGTCCAGGTACGAAACTTGAAAAGAGATTAGTGCGAGGCGATCTTCCTATAAATAAGTTGGATAGTTACTGCAAAGACCACGACATTGAATATTCTAGAAGCGAGGATCTGAATAAACGTCATCAAGCAGATAAGGTCTTGGAGAACAGAGCTTGGGAACGAGTTAAAGCCAAAGATTCAACTTTCGGTGAGAAGAGCGCAGCCTGGTTCGTTACTTCTGCAATGAAAGCCAAGCGTAAGATGGGTATGGGATGTGAAAAGCCATTCAAATCATGTGTTTTAAGTAAAGTGAAGAAACATGTAAAACATTATGGAAGCGGATCGTCTAAAGATAATATAAAATTAGCGCTTAAAGCCGCACGAATGTCTATTAAACAAGCTGGAGGACGAAGAAAAGTCAAACTACCAAGAGTTATTCGAGTACCTAAAATCGGGGGAATTCTTCCACTCATACCAATTTTCGCGGCATTGAGTGCTTTGGGTGCCTTGACTGGTGGTGCTGCAGGCGTTGCGAAAGCTGTAAATGATGCCAGATCAGCAACAGATAAACTAAAGGAATCTCAAAGGCATAACCAAACAATGGAAGCCATTGCTTTAGGCAAGAAAGGTAATGGTTTATATCTTGCAAAACACAAAACGGGTTATGGCTTGTTTCTCAAGAAGATGTCAAAAAACTCCCAGTAAAGCTACCTAGACGCCCATTGACTAATATAGATATTGAGCGATATGCGAAACTATTGAACTTGGTTAATTTCCGAGGAGTATTTATGCGAGACACTTTACCGAAAATTCCAAAGAAGAACGAATGTGGTGTAATTAATCTTGATTCAGACAAGGGTTTTGGAACACACTGGGTAGCTTACAAGAAGATTAAGAATAAAGTAGTTTACTTTGATAGTTTTGGAAATTTAAATCCCCCTAAAGAAGTTGTTACTTATTTTAAAAAATGTAAAATATATTTTAATCATGATCAGTATCAAACATATAACACATATAATTGCGGTCATCTTGTATTATCATTCCTTTTCAATAAATCAGTATAAAACACGTGTTTGTTTGATATTCATCTAGTCATGTCGCAGACATTCACGCTGAAAGGTCGATCCAGTTGTTTGAGCGTTGATATTAATCCACCAATCGAGTTAGATAGCAGATATACATATTCTGTGGCGTTGATATCACTCAGTACTTGGAATTCAATCCCAAACATCGAGCCAGGACGAAACAAGTTTTACTATTTCATTAACGGACAGAAACAAGTATTGGAAATTCCAACAGGATCTTACGAAGTTTCAGATATTGAATCTTGGCTACTGTCGGCTTTGGCTAAAGATCAAAAGGGGAAAACTCTCATCTCTTTAAAACCGAATAATAATACATTAAGGTGTGAGCTGAAGTGTGTTTATAACGTGGATTTCCAGCCCGAAGATAGCATCGGGAGATTATTAGGATTTTCTAAAAAGCTGTTGAATGCTAATACACGTCACGAATCAGATCTCCCAGTAGAGATAGTACAAGTAGTTACCATAAGAATAGAGTGTAATATTATATCTGGTTCTTATTATACCAGCAATCCATCGCATACATTGTACGAGTTTACACCGGCTGTAGATCCTGGGTACAGTATAATTATTGAACCAAGAAACCTGATTTACCTGCCTGTAAACAGATCTAGTATCGATAATATTACTATAAACATATTAGATCAGGAGTCAAGACCTGTTAATTTCAGAGGTGAAGAAATCGTTGTTAGATTAGAACTTAAAAAATATGGGGCTAGTTTTTAACCAAAGAGGAAACTATTTAAATACCAACACTTCTACCATAGCCTCAGTCAGTAGACAACCGGCAGAGCAGTCACTCACCTGGAGAAGTTTAGTGCAGCTACATCCAATCGCAAGCAATTATGGATATCGTATCAGGAAAACTACAAATATTTCACCCAGTCAACGTAGATGAGTCTATCTCTCGAGAAGAATGGCATACATATCATCCATTCACGAAATCATTTAACAACAGCGATGAGATAGAAATAGTTATCAACCAACAAGATATTTTTATGGATATTAGCCAAGCTGAGATTTATATAGAAGCAAAGATTACTGAAGAAAGTACAGTAGGAAAGACCGGTTCCTGCTCTCTCACAAATAATGCAGGTGCTTTCTTATTCGAATCCATAACCTATGAATTAAATGGTAAAGAAATTGAAAAAGTACGTGATCCTGGTGTTACTAGTACTGTTAAAAGCCTTTTATGTCTTAACGAGCATGAGAGTAAGGCGTTGGATATCTCAGGATGGTGTTGGCCTGGCGGGGTGATAAAATCCTTTGTTCAAGCATCTGGAGAATTTAACTTACTCATACCGTTGAGCTTTTTCTTAGGTATATTTTCTGATTATACAAATGCTATTATGGGTAAACAGAAAATTAAACTAGTTCGAGCTAGGAATGATGATAACTGCTATGTTAACACTACTGGTGATAAGAAAGCTTCCATATCAATTTCAAACATCGAACTAAGAGTTAAGCACATATACCCCAACGATTTATTAAAGCTAAAACTGTTTGAAGAAATCGCTAAAGATAAACCAATATTTATGGGATTCAGAGGATGGGAAATCCATGAGCTACCTGCGCTAAGAAATACAAAGAGAGATATTTGGACTGTGAAATCCATGTCTGAGAGAGCTCGATATGTTATTGTATTTTTCCAGAAAAATCGTAAAGACAACCCTAAATCCGATATTACGTATTTTGATAATTTAAATATTACTGATGTTAGATTATATTTAAATTCCGAGGTTTATCCATATGAAGCGCTCAATCTGAATTTTGGAAATAAACAGTTTGCAGAACTGTATAGAATGTATACCGAATTTCAAAAATCTTATTTGGGAAAAACTCTTAGCGAACCATTATTGGATTTTACTGCTTTTGTAAATAGAGCTCTATTTGTTATCGATTGCTCCAAACAAAACGAAGCTCTTAAAAGTAGTACTATCGATGTGAAACTAGAGTTCCAAAGTTCAGAAAATTTCTCTGATGATACTCGAGCATATTGTATCATTATACATGACAGAGTTTTGGAATATTTACCTTTATCTGGTAATGTTCGAAACCTGATTTAATCAGTTTACAACAAGCCTTGATAAGATGAAGTTCTTAGTCCTAGATGCTCAAGGTTATTCTACGCCTGATTTTCAAGTTAAAGAACTTGCTATATATGATGGCAAGCAAATAAAAACATGGATTTTTAAACCAAAAATATTATTTCGAGATTTGAGTGAGTCACAAAGGAAAACTACGCAATATGTATTTTTAAATATTCACGGTATACATTATAAAACAGGAAACACTGAGTATAATCAACTTAATCAGATTCTTTAACGAGAGCTTCAAGACGTGGATACTATTTATGTTAAAGGATATGTAAAAAAAGATTTTTTAATTAAAGCCTATTCTGAGATGTGTTTAGAAACACCTAACATTGTTAATTTAGAATTTTCAGAGGGCGAAATACCTAAATTAGAACGTAGTGATTCAGCATGTATACATCATAAACTTAAAATTTGTTCTTGTAGTGTTAAGAATGTTGTTGTATTATATGATTATATTGCAAGCCTTTTACCTCAATAAATACTTTTAATCAAACTATGTGTTTTATTTATGTAAAAAATATATAAATACAACCGATCTTAACATTTAGGCTCAGTCTATCTTTAGATTATGTCGAGTACACTACTTACGAGAATTCATAAACATTTAGAAAATCTTGTAAGTGTGAAAAAAGATTTAGTGTTTTACGAAAGTAAGAAAAAATTATTTTCCGACTTTAAAAAACTTAGTATGGAATCAAAGTGGAGCAAGGTGTTTCAAACAACTTCGAGATCTGGAAATCAGACAGAATCTAGTGATGCTAGAAGAATGGCACCAATGCCTGTTTTACGAGAGTTAAATATTGATGATATTATAAAAATTATTGCCTCGGACGATCAAGTTATTTTGAAGCATGTTGGTGATGTCTCAATTTCTTTCACACCTGATGAATTCATGGACTTTTTAGCGTTTCTCGAATCAATTAATGATAGTTGGTGTGATACGAATTTCTACATTGGTGAATATATCTATATAAGCTACTGGCATGAAGAGGAAAGCAGAGGCCTAACTATTTGCGATATGCGTACTAGAGACTGCATTTCCTGGAATGAGTGTAACATAGATTTAGTTTTAACCTATAAATATGACTTGTATGGATTTATGGATAAACTAGACTAAGAAATAAAATAACCTATTAAAAAACAAAATGTTTTATTTCTAATGTAAAAAAGTTGTATAAAATGTGTATAAAAATAACGAATAAAATATAAAAAAGCTATAAACATACATATAAAAATTATTATAAGAAATAAACAAATAAATATAATAATATAATAATAAAAAACTTAACTAATAATAAATAACTTAATTAAACCCATTAAAAACATCGTCTTTGTCAACCAAAGGAAATAAAATAAAGAAAGCTGTTAGATCAGTCTTGGCCCTTATGGAATTTCCGATGATTCCTTATACAATGCTATATCACAATGGCCTATTGCAAGCGTGTACTCAGAACCGTTAATAATGAAGCGTTTGTCGTCCGCGTAAGACAAAGCTACTTTATTTTTCAGTTCGACATACATATCGTGATGATGCGAACGGAACGTATTCATCTCGCGATGAATTTCCGTGCCTGCTACGTCAACAGCAGTCTTGTAGTCTTCAAGACTTAGTTCTTTTTTAGTGACGCAGTCAGGCACCCCCTTTGCTTTTTTGGTTAAGTTACCCTCCGCATTAACACAATATGCCTTCGCTCCGGTTCCAAAGAACTCCCAGACTATCTTTCCTGCATACTCATCTTTCATTCGCCCAATGATTGATTTGTTTACAGGAAGATCGTATGGGTTATCCTCTGAGTAATTAGATGTATCAAATCTATCCAAATTATCACGCATATCGTCATAGAAATTTTCTGTTTCAACATTTAAAATAAGAGAGTCGGTATCGGTATAGAGTAGAGTGGCTTTATTCCCGTATTTTGGTTTAATATAACTATACAAAAAGTCATACATGATCGTTTTGGATATGTCCAAGATGGCAAATCCCACGTATATGGGCTTATCATATGTGACTTTATGTTTAGTCATTTGAATGGCTACTAAATTTTCACTGTAAATCTCGGCGTTTTTGAAATGTGGTTTTGACATCCATGCTTCGGCCCCTAACTTTCTACCAATATTTTCCCAATGGGTAATAAGTTTAACGTTTACCCTTTTCTCCACGTTTTCCATCGTTTTCCCAAACACAGCATTATTCATTAGTTTGAAAAAGTCTTTTTCAAACTTGTTGGTAGCAGCATTTCGTTTTGCTGTGTTTAGGTCAATGTAAATTTTGAGCCAGGGTGATTGACTGAAAGAGAGAACGCGGTGAATTTTTGTGAGTTTAAGGCCATGATTTAAAGCTTGCTGCAAATTTTGAAAATGAATAACGTATTTCGTCTTTGGCTGGAAATTTGGAATTAATTTGTTGATTTTTAATTTAGAATCTGGCGGTTTGATGGATTCTGGGCAAAAGGGTAACTCGTTGTGTGCATAATGCAGCTCTTCTGGATACTCTAAATCGACTTCAAAAACGTATCCGGTGTTTGAATTTTAATCAATTTTCATATAATCTAAATTTTTAATTTCGTCTTCCTCGAGCCATTTAAAATTACCCGTTGGTAAATATTGTGACATGGCTGCACCGTATAAATTGGTTGCATCCAAATACATGAGGTAGGAGCTTGGTTTGGAAGCATCATAATGAGGCATATACTTATTATTTGCAAAAGATTTCCTAACACTACACTGACTGACTCCCCCGCGAATCCCGTGTTTAAAGAAGTGTACCATGTCTAGATCCGTCAAAAGCTGTAGCTCTACAGAGGTGACCTTGAGAGCGGCGCAAAACGACAGCGATGGGGCTGTATAAAATTGACATGGGTCTAGACCATATGTTGTGAGACACACTTCTCTAAAATTCTCAAAAACATCTGCTAAAATTAAAACGCCGGATTTTAAGTATAAATCCGAATATTGGCCTAAATTCTCGCATTTGAATAAATTCCATACAGTCTGTGCACGCTTGTAATCTTCTTGTGTGATGGCTTCTTTACGAAGTTCGTTATAGAAGCCATCGATTGATGGTAGTTTGGTATAATCTAATTTTGAAAATGATGTCACGAAAGAATATGGAAAAACACCCTTCTGTCGAATAAGCTTAAATTCGTCTTCTCGCGGAAAATATTTTCGGACTTCTCGACATTGCGGGGGTTTTAAATTTTTACTTAAATTATCCAAACTTTGTGCCATGAAACGAAAGCTGTCGAGGAAACGTAATTTCAAAAATACCTGCGATTCCATACCGTTTCCAAGTTTGATATTATCCACCAAAATATGTTTGGTAAATGAAATATACTTTTCCTTATTTTGGGGGATAACATCCAATTTCTCGTTTTCGGTAGCTAGTTCTTTCACGAACAGGTGAGAATCGAAACCGGACATGTTGTGGAAAAAGATGGGAATGAAGGAAGGGACTTTGAAATTTAGGTTGCATATAGAGTGAGCCGCACCCCGAAATTTTCCCGTAAGATGACAATGATCCCTTACTGGTTTGTCGTCCAGCTTAAACGGTTTCTCGCAAATATGACAATCCTTAGCTTCACGAAACTCTCTCTCTTGTTCAATACTCATAGGAAGCATTGGCACAATATTTTTCAAAAACTGGTTATAGATCGATTTGCAATCAGTCTCTAACCACTTTACGAAAACTTTATGCGCGTCTTCCCCCCTAAATGTTTTGAATATAGAGTGAGAATCGTCGAAATCGCATTTAATATAGTAGGCAAAAGAATAAGGGACATGTTTATGCGTTCGCATTGTATAGGATATTTCAGGATCCAGCTCATTTTTCTCTATATTGAGGGGTTTAGAAATAGTCTCGAAATCGGCGTAAACAACAAAAGGTACCTTTAATTTCTTTTCAAAATCGGTAAATTTAAGAATATTCTCAGGAATCTCTTCGCCATATTTATTTTTCTTTAAATTTGTTGTCGGGATTTTGGCTAAAACGTGACCGCAATCGTATTTTTGATGTTCTGTTAATTTTTGTTGAGATGAAAAATATACCAAACACCCATCACACAAGTGTTTAGCATGATCATGTTTGCTTAGTTGATTTGATATTAAGCGAGACATGTTTCTTATTAAACAGTAATGGCTATTTCCACAGTCATCACTGATTAAAAGTAGATTGACATGTCTCGCTTTTCGTGATCTAGTAAAGTATAAAGGACCTACAACCTCAGTGATATTTCTGCCATTTTCAAAATTTTTATCTAAACCATAAACATTGACAGAAATATCATTGAGTTGTTCAAACTTTGACACGGCTTTCAGTTTAATCGGAAATTCTATACCTGTAAAGTCCAGTTCATTGACAAAACTTGTGTAGTGGTTGACACGGCGCGGGGTTTGTGTCCGATCAACTGGATGCAGGGCAGCCAAGACTGACCACATAAAACATTTCTCGTCTTGATTTTGAATGTTGAGAACAGCCTTCTTTGATTCTATTTCTTTAGGCAGTGGGATATACGACGATGCCTTCAATGGATTGACCTTATTAATACACACTTCCAAATGGAGGAGTTGTTGAAGGGCCCAGCCTATAACAAAAGAAAAAATATTGTTTAGAATACAGAACAAATCAATGCTTGAAAATCATTATTTTAAAAATCGGGATAAAAATCGTGTAGGATAAGAATAAAATACATACCACTATCTTTTTCCTGGAACTCTGAAGCTTTTCTGTCCAAGATGGTCTGAAACTGGCTGAACAACTCCTCCAAGTCTGTCCCTTCGCTCACCGACCGGAACTTGGTGTTAAAAGACTTGACCTCCTCCAACTCCTTTGTTTGCAGGAGGAACCGACCGAATAGCACCACACCGACTTTAATATGCCCAAATCTTGTTACTTGAGTTCCTACCAGCTTGATGAGGTTTTCTCTAAGATTACCTAAAAATCTCATCACACTGGTAGGATCTTGGTTTGAAGAAAGACGGTATGTTGCAACTCGGGTTCGGAATGCTGTCTCAACCACTACGACTGCTTCCTCCTGCGCTGCACAGGTGTTGGCGATGTGTTGGAGCTCCTCGAGATGTTCTCTCCATCGAGTGATGGAGATCTCCAAGCCACAGTCATCACATCGCCGTGTAGATGAAGTTGAAGGTACTGAAACAAAAAAACATTATTTAGTAAAGCAAATTATTATTATTATTATTATTATTATTATCATTATTATTATTATTATTATTATAACCTAAAATAAAACTTACTATTATCTTGGTCAAGTCTAACCCGTTTGGCCATGGGTTGTGATGGAATCTCAGCTGGAGCTTCGGGTTGAGGAATGGTGGGTAGGGCTCCAGCTGGTGTGTTGGCTTCTCGTTTGGCGACCCTATGCTTATCTACAAGATGGCGCTGGAGGGCCGCCTTCGATTTTAAGATCCCACCGCATTGATTGCAGGTTAAGGTTTTAGGTCTGCAATCCCCATGGCGTTTCAAAGCATCCTTCCTGGTGAACGAGCGGGTACAGAATTCGCAGGCGAACATTTTCTGAAAAATCGAAAAAAAATATATATAATCCATATCTTAGCTATTTAATAATTTATCTCCTATATTTTATATTATATTTAGTTGAGCTATAAAAGCACAAGTCCTTACTCTAATGCCCACAGAGTTTACTTTATTTATTTTGTTTAACTATTTTTCGTATAACTTATACACAAATAACTCGTCTAAAGTCTATATAGTTTTGAGCCCCATTCGAAAAAATCGTGTAGTTAAACTATCATAGTTTACCGTCTATCAAGTTAGCAAATGTTCTTAACATACATACATCATTCAACTTGAGTTATAAGAGAAAAGTTTTTATATCTACAACAAACAAAACATATTTAAATATCATTTAACCAAATTTAATTTCACTATATTCCTATTATTTCCTGAAGTCATTTAATAGATTCAAAAACTTACCGTATACAAAAACTTGGAACCACAAAGCATAAAATAAAACAGTGTCTAAATTGTCGCTTGATTTAAGGTATTGGTTTCTTCGTTGAGAGAACTGGAGTGACTGATTTTCGCGTCGTGTAATATATTTATAGACCGAATTGGTATTCGTCACACTGTTTTGTTACGACTTGCTTTTGCGGTCAGGATGTTCTAACCCATGCCATTGTGGTTGATATTATTTATGCATAGATATTTACATTATGCCAGCCCGCCAAATCGTTGCATAAACAGGAGGTCGTCAGCCTGGTGCCTTGCATTATTTAAAATATATTATGATTGGTTTGCATTATTTAAAATCTCATTGATATCGACTTGTATAAACAGGAATGGTTGTGGCTGATATCGTTTATTTATAGACTATTGACCCGTCAGCTTGGCGCCTTGCATTATTTAAAATATATTATGATTGGTTTGCATTATTTAAAATATATTAGTTCAAGTCGGTTATCAGATTTTTGTTTTCGTTAGAAAAAAGAGTTTTTGATATATTAAACATAGGCCCAAGTGTCCTAACCTATAGCTATGACATCACGGCTTAGAATTTAATGGCGCCCCCCTGCTAGCGCCGGTCTTCGCGGGAGCCGCGTTACAGCTCATGCGTGGCCTGTCATTTGTCAGCTGTCATTTGTCAAATGTCACTTGTAATTCATCACATGTCACGCTTTAAAAACAGGTGGTGCCCACGTGTGCGATTTGCCCACGTGAGCGGTTTTTACTACCGCGCAAGTCATTAACAGTCATCTGTCAGCTGTCAAATGTCATCTGTCAGCTGTCAAATGTCATCTGTCATCTGTCGTTTGTCATCTGTCATCTGTCAACTATCTGATGCCACGCCTTTAAAAATGGCGTAGTCCACGTGAGCGATTTTTCCTACTGCGCACCTCCACCGCGGCGGTGGCCCCTCAACCGGCTATATATATCTACTAACCTTTACAAAAATGTCTCTCCTACCTTTGACAGACGAACGTGGCATCACGGCGACTATAGCCAAGGAAAAAGCAAACATGCTCGCCAAAATGATTTCATCGCACTCTATCTTAGACGTCTCCCAAGGCAAGGCTCTCCCCACCATATCGAACACCAACACTACCATGGCAGAAGCCAAGTTACATCACCGCGATATTCGTGAAATCCTTAAAGAACTAGATACCCAAAAAGCATCAGGACCGGACGGAATACCTGCCATCGTGTTAAAGAACTGCGCCAACGAACTAACACCTGTTTTTTTTCCAGACTTCTTTCTCTGTCTTACCGAAAAGGGATTTACCCATCTTCTTCGAAAGTCGCTTGAGTGAAATCTCTTCCAAAAAAGACAAGAAAACCACGCCCTCAAACTATCGCCCAATTGCATTGCTTCCAATAATCTCTAAAGTCATGGAACGTGTAGTCAATCAGCAACTACTCAAGTACCTTGAGAACAACAGAATTATCAGCGATCATCAACACGGCTTTCACAAAGAGAGAGCGACAGGAGATATATTGGCCTATGTCACTCATATATGCAGTAGGGCAATTGAAACTTACGGAGGGTCTCGAGCGATTCCGGTGGATTTCGAAGGCATTCGACAGAGTTGGGAATGACGGATTGCTCAACAAACTGCCGTCCTGCGGACTGCCAGCGTCTCTCCGCAGCTGGCTTGCCAGTTTCCTTAAGAACCGATCTCTGCTCATTGCAGATGATGGACACATCTCAGACACATTCACCATTAACGCGGGCATGCCTCAGGGCACAAAATTTTCACCAACTCTGTTCCTTATCTATATTAATAATCTGTTGACCGAAATGAATAATCCTGTTTATAGTTTTACAGATGACAGTACCCTTGTCTCCCAATTTAGATTAGAAAAACACTTACCAGTGACTGAGATTATCATCGCAGACAGGAGCAGATTATAGTAATTAATCAAGACCTGGAGAAAGTTCAAACTTGGAGCGACAGAAATTTGATGCAGTTCAATGCAGCAGAGATCCAAGCAGCCACGTTTACCATGAGGGCCAATACGGCGGGTCCAGACATCATTATGGCTGGATCGACCATTCCTTCATTCTCGTCAATCGGACTACTGGATGTCTCGGTCAACAGCAATATGTCCTGGCATGACCACGTTGCTAACATCGCAAAATCAGCCTCCCAGAAGCTTAATGCGCTATTTCGCAACAAAAAACTGTATACACCGCAGCAGTTGCTCATGCTCTACAAACCGCAAATAAGACCGTGCCTAGAATATTGCTCACACATCTGGGGTGCCACACCAAAGGATACCCTAGAGCTGCTGGATTCCATTCAGAAGAGAGCTATGCGTTTCGTCGGCTACCCGGAGTTGACCCGGAACCTGGATAGTCTAGAACACCGCAGACATGTGGCCGAGATGTCCGTGTTTTACAGATACTTTCACGACAGACATTCACAGGATTTGACCCACCTCATCCCGCCCCTAGCAGCGCCTGCCAGACAGTCACGACAGACGGCAAGAGCGCACCAGCTTGTCGTACAACTGGAGACACCATCGCTTTACAAGAACTTCTTTGCCTGGCGAACTGCATTACTCTGGAACTCACTCCCAGGATATTTTTCTCCGCCTAATTACAGCCTGCAACTATTCAAGAACCGTGTCAATCAACATCTTCGCACACACACCGCTCGTCGAGCGTCATAGGATCTCCCTTTAGTGTGTGTGC
>JAEQML010066846.1:0-19605 GCA_016904865.1 Pissodes strobi | reverse complement strand
AGACAACGATTGGGATGGGTAGCATTCGATAAATTAGCTTTCATTCTGAAAAACAAAAAGATACCTCAGCACCCGCGATTCAAAGTATTTGACCAGTGTATTCTTCCTGTCATAATCTATGGAGCTCAAACCTGGGCCCTCACAAAATAAATAATAACAAAACTGGAAGTGACACAAAGGGCTATGGATTTGGCAATGATCGGTATCTCGTTAAGACAAAGGAGAAGAAACGAATGTATCAGGCAGAGAACTAAAGTAACTGACATAACAACAAGAATAACACAGTTGAAATGGGACTATGCCGGACACATAGCTCGCATCAAAGACAATAGATGGAACGCGAGGATGCTCAAGTGGAGACCATGGGCAGGAAAAATAAATAGAGGTCGACCAATAACTCGATGGTATGACGATATCAAGAGATCAGCAGGACTACCATGGATAAGAATCGCACAGGATAGGAATAGATGGAGAACGTTAAGGGAAGCCTATGCTCAATACTGGGCACAAACGGGCTAAAGAAGAAGAAGAAGAATTGTACCTCACTTAAAATTGGGAAATGTGTTCCATTATTCGTACTTGCAGCAGTTTTTCAATATCTTGTGAGAGCGTAGACAGTAGCGAGATTGGTGCAATATAGTACAAATGTATCAGGAATGTACCTACAGACTTTGGAGGTAGCTGACAGAATTATTTGACGGGTTTAGACCAGAGGTTAGTTTTTCTGCAGCATTGATTAGGTTGGGCTCAACTTCAATTTTTGTTTGAGAGGTGCTGCTCTTACCTCTTAAGTTATTTATTATTTTCCAATTAGCTTTACTTTTTCTGCGAGATAATGTATTTTTTTATTATAATACATTTTTTGACGTTTTAGTAAGTTCAAGAGAAAATCATTAAAATACAGTTTTCTCGTTTCGCACAAAAATCTAAAGTTTTTAGCGAATACTCGTAGCCCTTTAGTTAGTTCCCAAGGCTTTTTATTTTTTTATATTGAAACCATCTGTTGAAAGCTCATACAGTTTTTTAAATGGTTGGTTACAAATACAAACTGCACCCAGTTTCCTCTTACACAGCATTCTTGAAACTTTTTGAAGCTGAACCTACTAAATGTTCATAATTCTTATTGGTGAGACTTTAAGGATAATAGCCTCATAATCCAACGAGCCTGCAGAGGCAGTATGACAATCCCAATCGGAGTTGTCAAAATTAGAACATACATAATCTGTAATAGTAGCGGAAAATTGAGATATTCTGGAATAATCAGTAATGTGCCCTGCGAGAGATCAAAAGATACACAATTTTTTTAGATCTATAGTGCTGCTGTATCTTTTTTTAGAAAAATCTATATTAAAGTCACCTTTTGCTGAGATTGGGAGATTGTTTAACAATTGCTCGAGTCGTCCCGAAAATAAATCCACTTTTGTGTCAGGCTAGCAACATAAATATTAATGCTGTTTTAGAGAAACGTAAAAACCATTCCATTTTTACATGTGCAGAACGACCATAATGATACTACTTTCGATTGCATCGCAGAAGTGCCTCCTGAGACTGGTTTCAGGGCCTCTACCCTTCATCAGCCAGGCCATCCTTCTGGGAGTCTCAACACAAGAGACTCAACGAAGATGCAAACAAAGGCTATTTCAATAGAATTTTTTTTAAGTTATTATTAGGTTTTGAGATCTGTATAAATATAAATCTTTCAATTAGCATTCCAACCACCGTATTATATCAGTTTATTTTTTGGAAGCGATTCATTGGATAACATAACGTTGACTTTTAAGAATTCGCAATAAATGAGTGATGCACTCAAAATACATGATTACCATTTTGCATAAAACAGGAATTTACGAAATACCACGAAATCATATTCATAAAGACAGCCGCGCATTTAGATGCATATCGACATTCTAAGAAAAGCAAAATGCATATGACCCTACCATTATTATTTTTTATTCAGGTATGCACATTTGGTATTATACGAATACCAGTTTGTTTTTTGAAATAAGGTTATAAAAGACGTGCATGTATTTTTTTTACTTATAATAATCCATTTTTACGAGAATAAATATAAGCTGCCTTTTTAAAAAGAAAACATACTTACACCAGGTGCCTAAAATTGAATTCTCGATTGCAGTCGCATTGATGGTAAAATTAGTTCGACACTATAATAGCCCAAAAGTTAAGTTCTATTGACCTTTTTCTGCATGTTTATTTCGATGTTTATCTATTCTAGTCAAACACATATTTAAGTACGTACAAGGACGCGTATTTAGGAAGCCTCCACGTCACAGAACCCTAGTTAAATTAGGATGCCTGGTTGGCTAGATAAGCACGTGTCTTATACTAGCCCCGCCGTCAATGTTGTGTTGTATTCATGCAATGCTCTCCGCTCGCAGCGAGGCACAACCAATAAAAACTAACCTAAGACGTGCTAAAAAATCTAACTAATCCAAAAAAAAAACTTGCAAGGGCCGAGCGTCGAACCCATTGCTCCGCATTCTAAACGTGGGCCTTACCACCTTAGCCAGGCTTTCACATGCCTGCTTTTCTCGAAAAGTCTCATACAAATGTGTAAAGTGAAAAAAACGTAAACAACATTGATGAGCGGGGTTGGAGTTAGCGGCATTATTTAACTTGGGGTTCTGTAACGCGGAGGCTTCCTAAATACGCTACCAGGACGCCAGTTAAGACGGGCACTCAGCTATTATATCCTGAGAAGTGATTGTCGTAAAGATCTAGGGTAAAAAAATTATGACTAAAGCAGCCAAGAGAAAATGTTGGAAATTATTTTTAAGTTTCCATAGTGGCCGCCAGGGGCGTAATCACCTTCTTAAATTTTATGTTGCAGTTATATTAAAGATAGTTGGAATGCATCTTAAAGCCAAGATAAATTCGATTCTTTAAATACTTTTTGCTCTATCTCTTCGAACATTTTCAGAAGTAAATGCAATAACTTCAAAATGGCTGAACGGATCTTAATAAACTTGGAGTGGTTGAAAAGGGCTTTTCTTAGGGTATCAACCGTGCCTTGAGTCAGGTGATTGTAATTGCTTACCTCACCGCTAGAGGGCATTTTTCAACATAACCGCAAATAAGACAGGCTACGAGAGGCATTTGTGATCCACTGAATCCTTGTAGTGGGCCGAGTTATGTAAACTAGATGTTCTAATCGCCCCCCATAAATAAAAACTAAACAAGTTAGTTCTAGGGACCTAGATGACCGCCAAGACAGGGTTCTTCGCCGTATCCATTTTCCACACTTACTTTACTTTTTCGTATCCGAATCCATATCAAATTCTATCGTCCAAAGCATTATCTGTGCAAAGCCATACATGTTCGGGGGAGCAGGAGTTTGGGCAGTTCTTACAGGTTAATAGGTGTTCCATAGTCTGTACCTCCCCGCAGTCGCACTTGGTGTCTATTTCGTCAATAATCCTCAATTTTGCTAGGTTCGTCTTTGTGGGGGCGACTCCTGTTCTAAGGCGGTCCAAAGTTTTCGAATTTTTCCATTCCAGGTGATAGCCTGGTGCAAGGAGGTTCCTGGCGTAGAAGCTGTATATCCGGTGGCTCCATAGGGACTGCACCCAGGAAACTCTTTCGTGATCTCAGTCGTCTTATTGGTTCCGGAGCATTTGTACCAACGGGTGGCGGTTGTCGAAAGTTTGTGTTCTATCGCTAGTCGGCGAGCCGCGAGAGCCTCGCTGCTAGCCATCTTGTAGAGGTATCCCAGTTGTGCAGCCCTCATACAGCCAGTTATGAGACCGCATGTCTCGTTAAGAGTAACGTTTATATTTTTCGTATGTGAGGATCTATTCCATACCGGGCAAGCGTACTCCGCAGTTGAGAAACATAGTGCTTCAGCTGTAGATCTTGTCATGTGAGGGTTAGCTCACCATTTGCTTTCCATTAGTCTCTTCAGGAGTTGGTTTCTGGCCGATACCTTTTGTCGGGTCTTTTGACAGCGGAATTTATAAGTTAAAGATCTGTCCAGTGTTACCCCTAGGTATTTCGGGCGGGGTGTCTATGACGATTCCGTCCCATTGTATATTGTATATGTAGTTCCCTCCTGGCTGCTCTTGTATTTAAATGAAAGGCACACACCTGAGTCTTAGATGGATTAGGTTTCAAGGAGTTGGTTCTGTAGTAGGTGAACATCTGTGATAGGGCGTTCTGTAGTTTTTTCCCTGGGCCGCGATGGCCAAGTCATAGAGAAAGAGGACGTGCTATGTCGTATAATTAGGGGTGGGTTGATCGTTTGTATATATGTTGAATAGCATTGGGGAGAGGACGCTTTCCTGGGAAAGGCCATTCTTTTGTGATCTCCACTTGCTTTTCCTGCCCTCCAAAATGACATAGTACCTCCTATTCCATAGAAGGGATTCGATTACTTTAGTTAGTTCGTAATCCTTAGTAGTATTATAGACCTTAGCAAGAAGGGTTCTTTGGTTTACGGTGTCATATGCAGCCGATAGATCCACAAAGATAACTCCGGTTTGATTCTCCTCTTCCAAACTCTCTTGATGTGCTCTGTCAAAGCCAGTACCTGTCCCGTACACGATCTTCCCGGTCGGAAACTTCTCTGTTGTGGAATCAATTCTGGATTTTATTGAGTATAAGCCGTTCATAGAGTTTGAACAAATGGCATAATAGCGAAATGGGTCTATAGCTACTTGCGGCGTTAGGGTCTCTACCAGGTTTTAATAATGCGATTATCCTTGATTTCCTCCAAGATTTGGGAATTAGTTTGGTCAGGTAGCAGGTATTCACTAGCATGGATCCACTGTTTTATTTTATACTCAAATTGTTTAATCTGCTCTGTGCACATGCCATCCACCCCGGCAGCCTTCTCATTTTTGAGGCTATTGATGACCTCATTAAGGTCCGGAGTCCTGAATGGTGTGTTGACAAGTGGGGCCTCGCTTTCTAGATTTCTGTTAATTTTACCTACCCTATGTTTCCGTTAAGTAGTAATTGATGGGCAATCTGATCGTCCGTAACATTACTAGCTTGTTTATGTTCTATTGGGTCAGCATTGAGTTTCTTGACCATGTTCCACGCTATCTTACTACTGTGAGTCATGTCCAGCTTTTCGATTGTCTCGATCAATATCTTTTTCCGGGAGCTGCTTAGCTCTTTGATGAGTAGGTCTCTTGCTTCCATCGTTTCGTTGCTGAACGGGTACTTTTCGTACATTTCTGTGTATTGGTCTAGAAGATTTCGCGGATGGGCTTGGGCTGTATTGTTGTCTGCATCCCCTGTGGATTGTTTTTCTGGGAATATTCTTAACTATCTCAACAAAACCGCTCGTAGTTCTCGGGAACAGGTTGCAGTCCATCCACGGCGTCATCCAGAGCCCTAGCGAAATCAGCCCAGTTTGGGTTAGTTTGGGTTCTGAAAGATATCGTTTGTAGTCTTATATCTGCGTAGACGTTTATGCCGACAGGTCTATGCTATGTCTTTGGGGGAGAGGGTCGTAGACCATCTTGGTGCATCTAGCCTCAAGGTTAGTGCCAGTGAAGCACACATCTGGGTTTGTACCTCGCCTCCATACTTTACTGTGGAACGATGGTGGCAGTTTAGGGCCCTGGATCCACAATAAGTTTCTTTTAAAAATTCGCTGACTGTCGCTGTGAAATTAGCTGGGCACCCATCTTGCTGGAACCACATGTCAGAACGAGCTTCAAGAGGGACATCTTCTAAAAGCACTGGAAGTTTATTTTATACAAAATTTAGGTAGGTCTCCAAAATCTAAGAGCCAAAAATTCTACCACCTATAATCCCGCACCATGCGTTTATTGACCAACGACGTTGGTTCTGGATCTGCGGCATCCAAATTGTATTTGTGTCTGACCAATACTACGAATCATATTCCTCAATAATCGAAATAATTATTCGTTAAAGCCTGATGTGACGTGCAATGGAAACGTCATTTAAATTAACCAGATTTTCTTGAAGTAATTATGAGATCTGAATATCAATGAGTGATGCGCCTGCAATTTGCTCCGTAATTACTTTCTTATGCTCAGAATACTCTGAACAGTAGGTTGACCTATTCCCAAATACCTTGCAATTGCCCTGGTACCAATGCTATTAGATTTTTTGTGAAGATGATACTTCTTTCTATAAGCTCTAACTTTCTTCATAAGAGCAACAATAAAAAATAAATAAATAAACTAATTGACGAAAGTCAGTAGATTTACGCTTGGTTGTAATTTTATTTTATATTTTATTCCTCTTTTTCAATATTTTTTATCCCCAAAAATAATAATGTTTTATTCATGCACATTTAATAAAGAAGTGTAGATTCTTCCTATGAAGCTCCTTTTCATGTATCCATACTCATATATAGCAGATTCTGTCTTTTAATTATTATTCGAAAAAATAACGCATGAATGAATGTGTGATGATTTTAGAGCTAGTGAATATGTAAAAATTTTAAATGAATTGGCTTCTGTATTGGAACACTGTCGTCATAAGTCCCAATGCGGTGTCCTAAAACTAATGCAATTGGCACAAAATCATTGCGCAATTTTCCCCCCCTATCAACGCCGTACGAAACTTTTAAATTATTCTTGGTATAAAATAGCATAAATTAATATAATAAACGTTTCATTAAGATACCACTCTTAGTAAATTACTAAAATTAATACTCGTGTCATCTCCTTTTAGACTCGCTTCGCATTCTTCTGAACATTTTTTAGCCATTATTTCAATGGCTCTGCACCGCGGTTTTATTGTCCGATAACCAAAACGGATCTCCGATGGACCACTTCGCGGCCTCTAGCCGTCCAAAATAGGAGAGAGTAAAATTCCGATTATTATCTTATTGAATAAGATTGTGAGAAAATATTACTTTGATAGGTGATGCAAGATTAGTCTATGGAATGCCGATTTGGTTTATTGAATATGTAGTCGCTGGTAACAAGGTCATTTGAGATCATTGGCGGCTCGACGCTAGGAAATTGTTAAAAAATATAATAAATACATAGAAAGCTTCATTAGGGTCCCCTTTCTACTATGAGAGATAAGAGAGAAGGAATGTAATATAATGATTAACTAACCTATATTTTGTGTGTTGTTTGTTTTTGTGGTCTGTGAAAATTGAATCAAAAAGTGGGAAAGGGGACAAAATATATAACTTTTTTCCATCTTAAACGAAAAGGGAAGGTTGAGACTTCAAGCACAATTGAAGATACTGCCAAAGAATCAAGATTAATATCGAAAATTTTCGCAAACAATTTTAATTCAAGGTTAATCTCAAAATGGAATACGACGTGTGCGATCAGACCATGAAGCCAGGTTTGCTGTATAAATGTGATATTTGCAAGTGCTTAAGCTGCAAATCTTGTGGACAGTTAACGTCCTCGGAGATAAAAGTGTTGGAATTAAATTCCCGAGTTATGAGGTTTTGCTGCTCAAAATGTAGGGATCATGAACCGGGTGCAATATTTCAAAAGTTAATAAGCTCTAAAAACGAATTAGTTAAAGCCAAGGAGAGTATTATTGCCACTAAAGATCATCTTATAAAAAGCTTGGAAGAACAGATTACACTCTTGAAATGGAAGATACAAAGAAAAAAAACAGGCAGGCTAGGGAAGATGAGTATGACGGTCGTAGGAAGTACAGTGAGGTTATTGGAAAGAAAAGCAGTGAAGTATTAGTAGTGAAACCAAAGAAAGTTCAAGAAAGTTCGGTTACAAAAACATTTATTGAAGAAAATATTGATCCGGGAAAAATCAAATTGGGGGTCTCACGTATGAAGTATACCAAGGATGGAGGAGTGGTAATAAGTTGTGGAAGGAACGAGGATTTGGTTAGTGTATCTGACAGTATTAAAAACCAATTTGGAGCAGAGTATGAAAAACAATACCAGAAAAAAGTGTCCGAAAGTTAAAATTATCAATGTAGAGGAAAAATTGTTAACTAACGAGAATGACTTTGTAGATAAAATTATCCTACAAAATGCTATAACCACCAAAGATTCTGAAAGAAAAATTACGATAGTTAAGCACTACAAGGGAAAACAGGGCAAGGAAAGTGTTCTACTTGAAGTTGATCCTAACACATACAAACTGATCCAGAATAAAGAAAATTATCTATTGGCTGGAAGTCATACAGATTTTTTGATCACATTAATGTTGTTCAATGCTTTAAGTGCTATAAGTTTGGCCATATGGCTGGAGACTGCAAATATACTAGGAATGTGTGCCCTAAATGTACCAGAGATCATAGAGCGGAAGAATGCCAATCACAGGAAGTTATATGTTCAAACTGTAAATACGTTGCAAATGTATTGAAGGTGCCAAAAGTGAATTTTCGACATCCAGCTTATGATAAAAACTGCGAATCTTTTATAAGGATATATAGAGAATTAGAGCAAAAAGTGAATTATCCGAGCAATTTTCCCAGACAAAAATAGCAATTAAACGGTCAACTGATATACTTGAATATTCAAAGCTTAAGTGCACACAAAAACGAATTGGAGTTAATGATAGACAAATGGAAACCTGCAATAGTCTGTTTATCCGAGACATGCATAACGGATGAAATGTATGATCATGAAAGTGAGATAGAAGGGTACCGTAAGATAAATACAACATCATACAGTCGACATACAGGAGGAACAATTATTTACATAAGGGAAGATCTGCATTTCAACATATTGATGAGAAAATCAGTTGTAAATGTTATATGGATAACAGGAGTGGAAATTACAATAGAAAGAAGGAAATTTTTAGTATTTAGCTTGTATCACTCACCTGCTGTAAGTCACGCTGATTTCTTAGCACACTTGGAGGACTTATTAGAGGAATTTTCATCTAAGGGGGAAACTCTCGTATGTATAGGAGACTACAATATAGATATGTCTAAAAGCACTTTGTACTCTGAAAGATTAAAAAGAATAATATCTCAAAGTAGCCTTTATCAGAATGTTTCGAACTTCACCAGAATTACTAGTCATACATCAACAATGATAGATCTACTGATCACTAATGACAAAAACTTACCTATAGTACACCTAACCCCAAAAATTACAGACCACTCTATTATAACAGTTGAAATGAAGAAAGTCGAAGAACAATGTGATATTGTAAAAGTTTCAAGAGACTATAATAATTTCAACGAATTGAACTTTCAGATAGATCTAATGGAGACCTATTGGGATGGCAACTGCACAGAAGTTGATGTATTAGCAGATCGGTTGGTAGGCATATTGGCTGATACACTGAACAGACATGCTCCAATAACAGAAAAAGTCATAAAAGGCAAGTGGACAGGTAAAAAATGGTGGACACGAGACATAGAATTGTAGAAAATATACAAGAAAGAGATCAACTTTACCGAAGAGCAATAATAACTAAGAGCGAGGATGGCTTTCTTCAATACAAAATCCAAAGAAATAAAGTGGTCAATATGATAAGAGAACAAAAAAGGCAATACTATAATACGAAAATAGATTTGAACAAGGACGACTCATCTGAAATGTGGAAACCAATAAAAAAGTTGGTAGGAGGAAAAAACAAAGTCAAACAGACGGGGATATATTTTAATGGCAAAATGGAAAGGGATGAAACTATAATAGCAGAAAACTTTAATGAAGCATTGAAGCAATAACCCCCGAGATTATTGATCAGGACATAACAGAAGTAATAGGGAAGATAGATTACTGTAACACAAAGCTGTCTGAGTTTAAGTTGCTTTCATTAGCTGAAATGAAAATTACAGTAAAAAATCTTAAGAAAAAAATAGTAGTGTTGATGGAATAACAACAAACTTCTTACAAAAAGCAATTGAAGTGATCGGTGATAGATTCTTACATCTGATAAACAACAGTATGCAATATGGGGCATTCCCTAAGCAGTGGAAAAAATCCACAGTTGTACCAATAGAAAAAAAAAAACAAACACAAATAAGTGTGAAGAATTTCGGCCCATAAATATGGTGCCAGTATATGAAAAATTATTAGAGGTAGTTCTGAACAAACAGCTTATAGAGTATTTTAAGAATAACAAACTCCTTAGTGAATTTCAAGCAGGTTTTCGAAAAAACAACTCGTGTGAGAGTGCATTGCAGACAGTTCTAATGGATTGGAAAGCGGCATTACACCAAAAGAAAATTATAGCGGTGGTCTTTCTGGACTTCCGCAGAGCATTCAAGACTATTGACCGAACATTACTTATAGAAAAATTGAAGAGATATGGAATACAAGACACGGCGCTTAAATGGTTTAAAGAATACCTATCAGAACGGACTCAAAAATCAATATATATGAGTGAAACTTCGGTATCAAGACAAAATATTTTTGGTGTTCCTCAAGGGACAGTACTGGGGCCCAACTTGTTCATTGTGTACATAAATGACATTGTTAAAACTATGAGTAAGTGTAAAGTTCAGCTTTTTGCAGACGATACTCTATTATACCTGGTTGGAGAGAATGTGGATGTAGTGGTAAAAACTATGAATGACGAGCTGGTAGTGCTGTATAAGTGGCTTACGCAAAATGGCTTAAGTTTAAACATAGCAAAAACGAAGTTTATGATAATAAAAAGCAGATACAATTACATGCAAACTAAATCTCATGCAGGTGTTACTGTGAATGGCCAGAATATAGAACAGGTGGATCAATGCAAATACCTAGGCGTTGTGATTGATGAGCAGCTAACTTTTTCACGTCATGCTGAATACGTAACAAGGAAAATTGCAAGGAAAGTTAACCTCTTGGGAAGAATGAACACTTATCTTAGTGAATGGTCCAAACTAACAATCAACAAAGTGATTATTTTGCCACATCTAAATTACTGCTCATCTATTTTGTTTCTGCTAAATAACACAGAGACAGATATATGGTCTGTCGGGGTAAGTGGGCCACGATTTTACAACGTCTAATGCTTATATCAATTATTAACAGCCTTAAAATCTACTAGTTAGTTTAGTAATAATTTAGACTTTTTATGGTAAGTTTATAATGTTGCTTAATTAAAGAAAACGTATATAGCTGGCAGATAATATTTTTATTATTTTAGAAAAAAATATATTATTCCTACAAGAACAACCGGGTCCATTTGCCCCGGCTGAAGGGGGTAACTGGACCCACCTATATTCATCGGCGTTTCTTTGACATTGTGATTAACTGGGGTATCTGGGCCTATTCATACACAAACATATAATTTGGAAAAAAATTATGCCACCTTCTATAAAAAAAAACTCTTACTGTCAGAAGCAATGTAAAGGATGTATGTAAAAATACTATGAATAAAACACACTTTAATTATAAACACTTTATTAAAAAACAATAACATTTTGCAATATACATAAAAACAACATAAAGAGAAGATCAAAATATGTTTGTTAGGTCAGAGAGATTACATCATCTACAGCTTTTTGCAGGTCTTCTTTAGTATATGTCGCACCTGCACCTTTCGCCGTCTTTCTAACGTACGTACGCACCATTATCTACAAAACATGAAAACAATAAAATAAAAAAATAATTATGGGGTATCTGGACCCTATGGCCCAAATACCCCAAGCGTATGGCCCAGTTACCCCCTTTTGATTTAGAATTTGGGGCAACTGGGCCACCCCTTTCACAAACCAACACTTTGAATTCAAGACGTTTTTAAGCAAAAAAATAAACCAGATAAGGCCTAAATATACATTAAAACACAAAATAGATCACATAATACTTACTATGTAGTAATTGTTCTCACTAATAACAGTGCACGTAGCACGATGTTTGCCGATTAAATTTACTTAAAATATCACGTTACGATTAACACGCAAATATGGTTGACAGCTGTGTTTGGGACTTTGTTTAACGTTGTCAGCACTGTCGATTATGAACGCCAACTGGCAAAACTAAAACAATTCAAACGATATGGCGGGAAAGACACCGTGGCCCAGTTACCCCGTGGGTCCAGTTGCCCCGACAGACTGCAAAGAAAGCCAAACCAAGCTATGCGGTATATTCTTGGATGCAATCGTTACACTAGTGTAAACTTAATGTTGGAGTTAACTGGTATCCTAAGTGTAAAACAAATAGTCTTTTTGAACACAATGATTCTCATATATAAAATAAAACACGGTTTGTGCCCTGATCATTTATTAAGAAATACTCGTTACATAACAGATATACATAGCTATCAGACACGTGCTAGAGAGGACTTTTATGTATCCACGGTTTCTACGAGTTATACTCAGAATCATCTCTTCCATAAAGGACTTATCCAATACAACAATCTGCCCCCTTGGGTGAATGAGTCTGGTACTCTGGGGATCTTTCGAAGGAAATGCACTGAGTACTGTAAAGCCAAGCTGACAATATAAATGTTTATTAATGTGTGATTATGTAAATTGTATGTTGTCTTTTCTTCATTTGTTTTTCCTATGTATAGTCTCAATATTGTGCTTATGGTTGCCAAATATACTGACATAAATTATTAAATGTATGTTATCTGTTAGCATGTGCTATTACTTATTAATAAATAAAATAAATAATTAAAATATACTTGTTTTGGCGATTTATGAGTAGATCTACATTTTATTTGTGTTCTGTATTTACTTGCCACTACTTCAAGGTTTAAAGTAAAATTTTTCTCGAAATCTCCCATAAAATCGGCAGAAGTCACCGCTTATCACTCGAAATATATCCAAATTGTGCGGTCCTAACCCATTTTCAATCTTCAAGTTGTTTAAAATAAGATATGCTAAACGTAAAATTTTACCTATTAAGTAAGTGCCTCTAATCACCAAAAAATGTCCATGTTTTCCGATCCTGGTCCATTTCCCCAGCTTTAAATAAATCTACATAACCTAAATGCCATGTCATTTCCCATAATGCATCGAAAGCAAAGCTGTCTATTCAGACTTGAATCATTGCCGAAATGAAAACTTTGGAATTTTTTGCGATTGTCTGCATGTTGCAGTCCCGATCTCGTACGCAGAGATCACGAGATTTACGAATCTGAGATTGATTTCTTGAAAATAACTATGCGCTGACTGGCACTTGCGCTTAAAGTAGGTGTTTCAAACTGAAAATTAAAAAGTCGTCAATTCGGCAATATTAATCGAATCGATTGCGATTTTTTTGGTATATTCTACGCACGAAAGTTTGATTTTTCCAGATTATTCGAAATGGCGAAAATAAATTCAACTAGCTCACCCCGTATAAAATGCTTTAAAAAAATACTTATCAAGGCAAAAAAAAAAACCTTCATTTTGTAACCTAGAAATCGACGTTTTTTCATTTTCTCTGAAAATTTTATTTTTCCGACATTTTCACAATATAGAAGCATTTTGAGACATTTTCTCATAGAAAATCACTATCAAGCTGTGTTCACAGTTTTTCCGATCCTTGCGTTTTTTTCTGCGCCGAAGCGACCCAAAGTAATTTTTTTTAATACACACGCCCAAAATATTGCCCGCCATGTATTGAATCTCGTCAATTTAAATCGGGTTCAAAAGAGCGTAAAAGGGTACATATCCCGAAAGCATATTTACACATGCTACTGTGTGACGGCACCAGGGTGGCGTAAAGCCATTGTCCAGTACATCACAACACACAGTCTCGAATAATAGGTATTATTATGGCTTTGCGTGGCCCCTTCGCACGCTACGGGGACTCAATCAACAAGAAGTAATCAAGTGCTAACCAAAATTAACCAAGGCTAACCCAAACTAACCCGAAATTAAGAAAAAAAGGTAACCAGCATAGGTGCTCAAATGAATGAGCTTTTGTAGCGCTACAAAACCTAACCTTGTTTGGTTTTATAATACTTTTATTAGGTAACTTTCCGAGCAATCTATTGTTTTTGTTTTTTTTTTATTTTTTTTTGCTTATGTCGCTTTATAATATGTACTTTTATTAACTTTCCGAATATTTTTTTATGTTTTTAAAATTTTTCCTGTTTTTTTTTTCAATTTTTTTTTATTAAGTTTTTTGTCTTCCCATTTTTGCCATCCTCGACCTCGTAGCTAAACTCCTTCGCCTTATTTTCTTGCAACACGTTTTTCTGATTGAATCCAAAATGAAAGTAAAGATTTTTTTTCCAATTATTTAAAAAGGAACCTGAGAGTTGTATTGCAAAGCCCGGCCCCTGTCGTGGGGTCGTTTGAGCGCCACCCGTTCTAGCCAACTAAACGGAAAAAGCTCTGCTGGTGTTGTGCAGGGTGGCTAGGTCAGCTCATAAAATCAACCGGTACTCAATTTCAAACCAACAAGAAAAGGAGAATATAGGCGGGATTATAATCAATTAACTTAACTTATCAGGAAACACAATTTAAAAATTTATGGAACAATATATTGGCTACTAAGTTCTTTGTTTTTATAACACAGCAACAATTTTCAATAAAATTTGCGATTTCCAAACACCAAGGAAGGTCTAATGACTATTAACGAAATTGATAAATAGAGTACAATATGGAGATTGTACGGAGACCAATTCGGTTGTTAATACTCGGTTCTGTATGCCTTATCACTGAATGCACTAAATACTACTTATCGAAGTGATCACTTGATGTTAACTAAGCTAATTACAATGAGGTATGCGTACGCTAATAGCTGCACTGATTTTGAATGTAGCAATGATAATATGCAGCAATGAACTGCCACAATAATTAAATCAAAAGACTCGATAAATTAATAAAAGAGCAAAACTTCGATGCTTGATTCATATTATAAAGAGATAAAATTCAAAGCTGTTATATCACTCGACTAATGAATGAAAATGAAAATCATAAAATTATTGAGCCAACGCTTGACTTTTACTAAAAAGAGAGAAAATTCAGAGCAATCAGATTAACTGGTCCGATAAACCAGTGAATAAATGAAAATAAAATTAATGAGCTCTCTCAGAGCTTGGCGGTCAATGTTTGACTTATATTAAAGCAGGAAAACTAAGAGCGATTATATTAAACAGATAAACAAACAAATCAAAGAACGATCTGTACAATACCCCAAATCCGGTCGTCGAACTCTGGTGGAGGCGCCGGGCACTTAAAGATACCTCAGGTACTGCTTCTCGATGGCCCCGAGGGAAGTTCTAGCCGAGGTCTCGATAGCTTGGTGTCGAGATTGGCTGATAAGTGCTGCGGGTAAAGCCTGCTTCCAACCCACTAGAACAGGGTGATTCTAGCTGCAGGTAAAGGTAGTGGCCTGCGGGTTAGCGTGGTGGCCCTCCGGGAAAAAAGATGGTAACCCTCCGGAGAAAGGTGGTGGCCCTCCGGAAAAAAACCTGAAATAACCCAGTGCGCATTAAACGAAGCCCCCTTACTTTAATAAAAACCATAGCCCCCCCCTCGCATGAACATATTTTCTTTATAAAACAAATTCTCCCAAAAAAAATTTTTCATAAATTTTCAATAACCATCGGTAAATAAAAGATGTACCAAGATACAGACAACTTGAATATCACAAATATAGGGATGAATCACCCCTAAAAGAATATATAAACTTCCTCATATGATCGAAATTAAAGTTACATTAAAATAAAAATTCGGATTAGATAAAATGGAGTAGATAAGATAACATGGGGGACGCAAAAGCAAATGGCGGTATATGCACAAAAAAGGTAACACAGATAAGCAATTAAATCATTAATTTAGGCAAAACGGTAGCAATAATTACCTCGATCGTCTGTGTGAGGGCTAATGATGAGAGATTCGACGGTCTCGGTCTTATATCACGGACGTGGAAAGCCGCTAGAAATAATGAAAAAAAAAACGTTAGCATCATGGCATCCACGCGCTTCACAGGCAATAGAAAAAGATTAATCCAGAGCAAATGCTTACCTAATACAGCAGTATTCAGATCCCGATTAATCGGTCGTGTCACAACACAAACAGAAAATCAACACAATATATCCCCAAAGAAAGGGTAGAATTGAATCACAATAAAATGGTGAGTCTCTAACTGCACTAGCAGAAGGCTTCTCTCCTCGCCAAACGATCAAACTAGAAGGAACTCTCGATCGTTTTTGTCAATTTGCCTTTGCTTACGTCCGATTAAGAAGTAGGGATGGACTGAAACAAGCCGAGCGATTTCGATACGGGGAATAATTCCAGGACAATAAACGCCTTAATTCTCGTTTATTAGGATGATAAACGATGGCGGAAGCCACGAGTAGTGAGCTAAAATTACATTTTTAAAGAACTGCTAGGAAATACTCTTCAAAAATCTAAATCGAGAGCGACAAACACGGATGGATAGCCCATCCCTATTATTTGGAACGAACCTCACAAAACTAGTCTGCCGTATAAAGCGATAAATTTATTTAAAGCAGAGGTCCAAAAACGATCTAACGATCTTCAGAAATAGCGGCCGACAATTGGGTTCCCAAAAAGTTATGGAATATGCCAACCAAAATTAAAATATGAATCAACAAGTCTGCAGCGTATTTGCGGGCTTCACTAACAGAATTCTTAAAAATATAAATCGGTTCGTTGACCGTTCTACCGTAATGTAATACAAATCAAGCCAAGCTATTCTAATAATAATGTGCATCGCTTATCAACTAAAATAAATAGAGTCACAACGTGTTATAAATGCTAATACAAATATATAGTTAACCTATACTTAGAATATAGTTAATTCATGTTAGGAAAAGCGGCACTTTCAAGCGAATTGTTAGCAGATAGAATCAATAAATTTAGAATTAAGGAACCGATGAGTGCAAAATACCGCATCTTTTTTCTCTAAATGCGGCATATAAACGAAATTTTAAAAATGTTTGCCATTGGCAAAATCGAACTGTGACATTCTTTTAAGTTTTTTTTATTATTTCATTTTGTAATAGTTTTATTTACTTTCCGAACAATTTTTTATGTTTTTTCAATTTATTCCCATTTTTTCGAAAATTTTTGGGTATGGGTTTCACTTCAAAAATATTTTCCTATAAGGAAAATAGAAAAATTATTGTTGGTATTAATTTATTGAAAAACGAACTTTTTACATGAAATATAATATAGTTAATTCTTTTTTAATGTACAGATAAAGCAAAAAAATATTTAGCATGATTCTTCCATTCCACTTCAATCTGTCAGTTTAATTATTGTAAACATGTTATCTTTTACTTTACTAGAAAATTTTGTTATGATTTTTTTAACTCTCTTTTTTTGCATCTTACCCTAAAACTATTAGATTGTATACTTCCAATTACATATTAATTATTAATGATCCATTTTTATGACGCAAAAATCTTATATTATATATTTCCAATATTGTACTATCTGCATCAGCTTTCGTTTTTTTGTTTAATATTTCGTTTTTTTTTTCTTATCCAACCAAAGTGCTAATTTGGTTTCGTCATAGTTTAAAAAATGGTATATTATTTCCTTTATTGTACTATCAATTAGTGTTTCTTTCTGAGGAAACTATTGGCTGCAGCCCAATCTATTGACTGCAGCTGGCAGCAATTTCCTCTAAACTTATCTTTATCAATTTTATCTGGGTTCTCTCGCTTTCATTTGGGTTTAAATATTGTTTTCTTTAGCTCAATAAATTCAATCTTTACGCTATTTCGATTTCTTTGTTACCTTTCTGTTTTTAATATTGTTAATGTGCAAGAAACGTATTATTGGTCAAATTGACCGGTGAATTGACTGAAACACGACTCCATCTAAAGCGTTTGTTTTTTGTTTATTATTCTGTTTTTTTTTCCTTATCCAACCAAAGAGGCAATTTGGTTTTGTCGTAGTTTGGAAAATCGTATTCTTCTTCTTATTGTTATATCGATTAGTGCTTCTTTCTGATAAATGTATTGACTGCAGCATTTCTAATGTCGTTTCCTCGATTGAATAGTATGCGTCTTTAATAACTATTTTAATAGTCTCGTTTAGTTGACACTGTATAGATTTTTAAAATTTCCTCCAAGTTTTTATTTGTCAACTTTATCTGACGTATCTCGCTTTCATTTAATCTAATTTTGGTTTTAAATATTGCATGAAATTCATATGATGTTTTCTTTAGTTCCAATAAATTAAATCTTTACTCTATTTCGATTTTTTAGTGGTCTTTCTACTTTGAATACTGTTAATGTGGTGCAAGAAACGTATTTTTGGTCAATCATTTGACCTCACTCGATCGCATTGACCGAATCACGACCCTCTTGTTTTTTTTTATTGTTATTTCGTTTATTTTTTTAACCAACCAAAAAGCTAATTTGATTTTTTCATAGTTTAGAAAGTTGAATATTATTTCCTTTTTTGTACTACCTATTACCTCGTGTTTTATTGACTGCAGCATATTTTAATGTCCTTTGCTCGATTGAATATCCTTTTTAGTGATATCATCTAGCTGACACTGCTTATATTTTTTTTATTTCCTTTAAATTTGTATTTATCCATTTTATCTGAATGCTCTCGTTTCCATTTAATCTAATTTTGATTTTAAATATTGAACGAAATTCTCTGTTTCAATAAATGCGCAAGTTAGCACTTATTTTGGGAACGTATTTTTACCACTGCTGATTTTATTGTTAATTAATCTTTATTCAAACTTATGTCTTATTATTTTATTAGCTTATCCACCTCTACGACTCTTCTTCTTGCATATGGTTATTGATAAATTTATACAAAACATAAATAGTTCTGGTAATTACCCTGGTTTCGTTTCACCAACAGTAATTAGAAAAACATACCCCATTAACCGAGCAGCTTCAGTAACATGTACTTATTATTGTCCTGAATCCCTTATTTTCAACGTTTTAAATTGTCATTGGTATGCAACAAGCCACTCTATCTGTAAGAACTGACAGGGTGACAAAACGTTCTCATTTATCGAAAAAAATTCTTATTATTCCTTGCAAGGAATTTTCGCAAAATTTACATGCAGAAACAGTAGACACAGTTTGTCATGGCCGTGTCTGGCCAATGAGTAATTACGTATTCATGAAATGTTTGTAATTACTGAAGACGGGACACATCATCGCTTCATGTCGAAGAAAATTACGAAAATTATACTTCGTTTTGTTATAAATGTCTTTTTATATTAGTTGTCGATTTTGCTCGATTTCAATTCTCGCTTTTTATGCTGTAACTGTGATTTTATTACTTACCTTTGGAACACAACGAAGCAATGTAAAAATTCAAAATTCTTATGAATGGAAATTGAATGGAAATATAAGAAATTTACAAAAGCTTAACGAACATATTTGAAACAATAAAAAAAGAAATATGTATATTAAAGAGTTCCTAAACAAATATATCACCACTGACTGTTGCGTAAGAATAACTAGTACAAAAAAGTTCATGATCGACAATATGTTAGTAGTAATAACATCGATAGTCGGAAAGGTGATCCAGGATACGTGTCTTACAAAATTTTCATTCTTGCCTATAATACATATGATCACGATGAAAATAATCAGATTGCTGAAAAAGATATAGAGGCAGTTAATTGGCATGAAGGAATTATTGATGCTGATGATAAAATCATCACCAAGTATTCTTGAGCTCATGTCTAATTCCATTGATAATGATGAGAGCGATGAGGATATTAATTTTGCTAATCTTGTTCAATTTATTTATGATTCTTGATTCTTGGATCTTAATTTTTCAATTTTATTTTGTTTAGAATAAATATGTCCCAAATTTTCATACCTATTTGAAGCG
>JAEQML010066845.1:0-19606 GCA_016904865.1 Pissodes strobi | reverse complement strand
TGGCCGTAACGTCTAGATCTAAATACAATTTATTTTAAAATAATATCGCCTCATTATAAATTCATCTTTCAATCCATAATACATGATCCAATATCGTTCCACTCGAGATCCCTTGCAATGGTATATTTTATACGTTCTGGTTTTAAGGCGATATGAAAACAATTTTCTAATGCGAGCTCTCGCATTTTATTGACAGCTTTACACTAGAAGCTACCTTTAGAAAAGCCGTTATGCCGAGAGGATCTGTTCCGATATATAGGATATTTTGCGTCGTAAACCCTCTGATAAGGTCATCATCTCAAAAATATCCGGCTGATATAAAATTAATGAATTTTAGATATTGGCGGTGATACATTTTTGTAATAAAATACATACAGTAGTGGCGACCAAGCACATCATCTCATATGCCTCTGATGTAACAGAAAAATCACTTGTTTGGAAAAATCAAGGTCTTAATTCTAAGCTGCTCTATCGAATATTTAGTTTTGATTTATTAGTCTGGGTATTGAAGATAAAATTCCGTTTTAGTTAGTTAAAAATAAATGGGTGCGATTAAGAGCTCAGTTCACCTCCTGGCAGCCCCATTAAGGAATGATGTGAGTAACTCTTTACCAGATTTTACCTTATGTGTTTTAGGAATAAGTTTTCTTCTCCAGCAGGATAAATAAAAATATATGTTCACCGTTTGGCTTCCAAAAATGGAACGATATAAGTATGTTTTTAAATTTTTCTTATTCGTAGTTTAGAATATTGTAATATGGGCCGGTTCTAAATACACTTTTGCACTATCACTCCCCACCTACTACAGCTTTTTAGAGAGCTCTCTAGACAGTTTTGCTGGGGACATAGTAGTATGAAGGTAGGTGGAGGGTGAGGGTGCGAAGGTCTGGAAGTGCCCCATGTTTACTACTAAATAGAAAGGTTTACCTAATTAGTCCAAATTAACCAACTGTTTATCACCATTAACTTGAGCTTTCTGATGCTAATAATCATGTCTTTTAATTATCGTACCATTAGTATACTGATTTTCTCCATCTTATGTTATAAATAATTTTGCGGTGTATAAGTTGAAATATGTAGAACATATAATATACCTCCGCTCTATCGCTCTTTTGCTATTGTTTTTCCATGCAGTCAAATTAGGTTAGGCATAAATTTCAGCGTATACCTTTCAACCAAAGTAATTGGGTACATTAAACAAATTGCTTATCCAGAAGAAAGCAAAAACTAATTTAAACCAAGTTAAACGTACCTGAAGAACCCATTTTCTTGAAACAATGTCAAAGTTCTAATGGGAACTTTACAAACGAAACTTTAAAAGCTCATCAAATTTAATTTGCCCTCGACTAGTTTAGTAGTGAAAAGTTTTCGATAAATAATTTCGGCTCTTCCGGTCTTCGGAGCTGGCGGCAACTTTCCAAAACGGCTGTATCATTCACTTGGTCAATTTCACGGATAAAAGATCCAAGTTTAAAATAAATTTCGGGACTAAAATTGAGTTGTTAGGGAAGCATTTTGTCATCCTATGTGGAAAAGCTATCGTCTGTCCCCCCTAGCAAAACCGTGCTTAAAATATGCAACCCCTTTTAAGGTAAATCGGTAAATTTTTTAAATGTATTATATCCTCGATGTAGAGGCAACTAAGCTTTTACCCTTACTCAATCACATTCTGCATAAATGGATAACATCTCAAAAGGAAAATAGCGGTTTCAAAGAAACCTGTGTATTGAAAAACATACCTTTGAATTCGTTTTAATGAAACGAAAGTTAAGAAAATTCTGTCTCCTGATATTAAAGTGGATTTCATATATCTAGATAGGAAAATTTCAGGACTTGAGGGTTAATTAGGAATACATCCTCCATCGACTGCGCCAAATATCTTTAGCTTTTCAATATCTTTTCTGTCTTAAATTACATATTTCAAAATTTTCTTTCTACCCATGTTTCGTGTTGCCTAGCTATTTTTCTTTAGGATTTTAGAACCTTAATCTGAAACGAGACTTAGACTTGTTGTCAACTTCCAAATTGTACCTCTCTCATATCAACGATTAATATACAAGTATACATTAAATAAATTAAATACATGAATATATGGAAAAACAGAAAAATAAGGGGATCAAAATAAACTTACCAGTAAAGCTGACTTTATGTAGATACTTTAACAGATCGCTTCCTTTCGTAGGCTTCATTGCGTCGCATAAACCGGGCTTTTTACAAAAATCAGCGTGGAGGTCTCTGAAATAACAATAAAAGCTTTGATTTGGACATTGTCAATACATATTACCATTCAATCTTAGAAAAGAGCAGTTTTCCGAAAAAAAATTAATGAAGGTGGTTTTTAAGAGTTGCGTTGTATTTTAGTTATGGTTAGCTTTGGCGATAGACTTGTTTGGTTTAATTTCACTCAGAGCTCTACTTTGAAATTATTTTACTTGGAACTTTCATCAACTTGTCATCGATTCGACTGTACTACTATGGGTGGGTAACTCCGAGATCACGTACCTGTGCACTGTGCTAAAATCAAGTGGAGCCGATAAATGAGAGACAATGTCTGTCGAATTGATTGTTCGCTTGAGTATTTATATAATAACATTTGCTGACCTTTATAAGTTAAGGTTTAAAATCGCTTGTGTTCGTTGCTCGCGTTTATAATTTGTCTTGAATGATTACATAAAATTTTCCAAGTTCAAGCTCAAACTTAGGAAAGGGTAATGATAATAGTTATCTTTGTACCAAGGGCGTAAATGCTACTTTTACGCCCGTGGCTAAGAGTTGTTTTCACTACTACGGTCCAGTTTTTTAATATTTTTATTGAAATTCTTCCACCAAAATAATTTTAAAAGGCAGCCTTAATATAACCATTTCAATTAATGTAATGAATATGATATTTGCTTATTCGCTTATTTCGTTTTTGTTTATTCGAAATCGATGATAACGCTTTCGTATAGTATATAGCCAATATGATAAATTGTATGTCCCATTCTCTATGACGAGCAATTTATTTATTCCATTCTATTCGATGTCCCATTAGCGATTGAAATAAATATGGCTTATTTATAAATGCATCTATCTATATTTTGAAACTAATCAATTTAATAGGCTCAACTAAATAATGACAGCTCTAAATAGTGCTATATTACCATAAATAAATCAGTATGAACATATTCATTAAAAAGCCTAGGCAAGTTGACTTAGTCTAATGTAAATAAGCTCAGATTTAGTAATTAACCATTTGTCAAAACTTGAGGTATTTTTTTTGGAAAAATTGTAACAGTTTGATTTGGCCAGTGTAAAAGATTTTAAAGTTCATTTTATATGCTGCATTTGGCAACAAAAGATGCTATATTTTGCGTTAAGAATAATTATTGAGTGTTGACCTCTTCGGTTAATTAGTTCTAAATTTATTGATTCGATTTGTTGTCAATAAGCTTATGGTTGCCGCATTTAATAATATAAATTAATTTTATTCTACATATAGGTTAATGATATATTTGTATTAGCTTTTATAACACTGTTGTGGCCTTGAGTAGCTATTTTGATCATCCCTTTCTCTTATGTAGCCTTCAGGCACTTTGTGACTATATTTATTTTAGTTGATAAGCGAACCACAGATCGCTTAGGTTTGATCAAATTACTAAAATAGGATACTATGTTATTGGTATAACTTTGCTTAATTTATATTTCATTACCATAGAACTGCCAGCTAACTGTTTTATATTTTTAAGACTTGGGTTAATAAAGCCTACTGTAAAACCTCATTAAATCCGTTAAATTCATATTTTATTTTGGGTTTAAATATTTTATAACTTTTAATAACTTCTGATAACTTTTTGGAACCTCTGATATTTATCTTTCCACGCGGCATGCTGCAATATTAGCAATATTCGGTTGATACTGTTGGTGGCACTGGGTAGTAGTAATGAGCTATTTCCCATAATTGCTGCTGTCAATTTAGATTTTTAGGAGTTTATCATTTTGTTGGGGAATATTTTCAAGTATTTCTTGGACAATTTAATTTCAGCTCATTGATTGTGGCTTCCGCCGTCGTTTTATAACCATAATAAACGAGAACTAAGTCGTTTATTATCTTAGAATCATTCATTCTCGTATCGATTTGTGAAGCATTTCACGGCCCTACCATTTTTTTCTGATCTGACGTTAGTTCTCTAATTTCGTGGAGGTGAAAAAAGGCAAATTGACTGGAACCGATGATCTCGTTCTTCTAGAAATACCCTTCGGTGATAAAGGAAGATTTTTGCTTTAGTGCAGTCATAGTGACTCAGCTCTTAGTATTTTATATTACCCTTTTTGGGGATATTGTGGTGAGTTTCAAGTTTCTGTGTTGACACGACCGATTTATCGGGATTTAAATACTACACTAGGTAAGCTTTCTCTAGAATTATTTTTTTTCTATTGCTTGTGAAACACGTGGACGCCATGATGCTAATGGCTCTTTTCCATTATTTCTAGAGGCTTTCCGAGCTCATCTTACAAAACCGAGCGAGGTAATTATTGCTACAGTTTTTTTCATTTAACAATTTAATTGCCTTATTTGTGTTAATCTTTTTTTTGTATATTGACCACCATTTGCATTGCATTCCATGAGTTGAGTTATTTTGCTATTTCCTTTTCATATCTCAATTTTTATTTGAATGTGACTTTAGTTTTGATCATATGGGGAAGTTTTTTTTTGGGTGTTTCATCTATTTTTATATTCAAGATGTCTGTACCTTAGTATTTCTTTAATTGCTGATGGTCATTGAAAAGCCATTGATAATTTTTGGGGGGATTTGTTTTACAAAGAAAATATATTTATGCAAGGGGGCTATAGTTTTTTCTCATTGAAATAAGGGGCTTCGTCTAATTAGTATTGGGTTATTACAGAGTTCTCTCACCGAGCTACAGATTCTATCACCGGGCTACAGATTTTATCTCCGGGACAATTTTATTACCGGGCTACAAGTTCTCTGCTAGTTCTACCCTTGGGGCCATCGAGTAGCAGTACTTGGGATTTGCTACAGGTGTCTGGGACCTTCACCAGAGGTACTTCCTGCCTCCACTACTGAGCTCGACGACCGGATTTAAGGGGTATCGTACAAAAGCTTAAGTTTATTTAATCATTTTAGTCTTGTCGACCAAGCTTTAAGCGAGCTTTAAGATAGATTAATTTTACTTATTCATTTACTTTTCTGACCGATTGATATAATCGCTTTTAATCTATAAATATAAATCAAGCATTGACCGCCAAGCATTAAGATAGCTTTCAATAATTTTATTCTAATTTTATTCTTTATTTATTCATTCGTTTATCAGGTCGATTGATATAATATTATTGTGACCTTTATCAATACATATTATTATCGATACATTTATAATTGGTGCAGCTACCAACAATAAGCTTAGGTAAACCAAAGTGATCACTTCGGATTGTAGTGTTTAGAGCATTTAGTTGTAAGGCATACAGTACCGAGTTAACAACAGAATTGGTCTCCGTACAATCATCATATTGTGCCCTAATTATTAATTACTTAATAGTCTTTTGACATTCCTTTGCCTTTCAATTCTAAAATTTTACTGTAGGATTGTTGCTGTTGAGGAAAAAAACCTAGAAGCTAATAAATTGATCCGTAAATTTAGACTGTGTTTTCTTGTTAAGTTAAGATTGAGTTTCTTTGTTTAATAAGCGTGCCTAACAATCCCGTACAACACCAGCGGAGCTTTTCCAGTTTAGTTGAGAAGAACTGGTGGCACTCTTCGACTCCACTCCCGGAGCCGGGCATTGCAAACATGACTCTCCGAGGTTAGGCTTGTTTTTAATCAAAATCTTCACTTGCTTGCTAACTTTAATAGGAAAAACGTGTTGCAAAATGCTTTTAAAATTAGACATATATAGTATTTTAAAACTCATCTCCTAAATCAGTTGAGCTGTTTAGACTATAGTTACATACATTCCTTTTTCTGGGGATGGTCCTAAAGAACCTGAAGACACAATGTACTGGCACGTCTGGGGTACCGTAAACCGGGGTGACTATGATCCACTTATTATCTTCAAGTCTCAACAATCTTTCGAATTTAATAGTTGACCAGTTCAAAATGGTTCATATATAGGAAGGATATATGTATATTCGATTTCATGAGTTTTCTAAAGCAAAAAAAAATATTTCCACCCTTTTTTAAAAAAATTGGGTGGCCATATTCACCCCTGCTTTGGAGCCACTAAGGCCAAGTATTTCAATTTCCTTAAAACCCATTCTAACATCTTCTCCGGGGTGACTATAGCCACTAACCAAAAAAATAAAGGTTTCTAGAAATAATGTTTGGTAAGTAGGCTTTGTACGCTTAGGTTTGGACGCTTGGCGAATTCTGATTCGCAATGATAGGAAGAGCCGACATCGAAAGATCAAAAAGCGACGTCGCTATGAACGCTTGGCCCCCACAAGTCAGTTATCCCTGTGGTAACTTTTCTGACACCTCTTCCTTAGTTGGACTGTGACTAACGCTGTGCTAACGATTTGTAACGATCAATATTCCCTGCATAAAAATATGTTATTCTGCACGCGGCGGTAGGCCGCGTTGCCACCTCCAGCGTTTTTCGTGTGGCCTGTCACCCCAAAAGATGTAAAAATAGTAAGGGGTGAATATGGCCTCATCTTATCTCAAAACACCAAAAGTTTTCAAACAAAATTTAGAGTAACATAGGTAGTAGAACCTTTTGGTATGCCTTAAAAATAAACATAATTCTTTGGTGTTAAAAACCGCTGCGTGACGAACAAAGTTATTACGGCACTTTTTTAGGCCATTTTTCATGTTCTTTTCTACTGACTACGAAAAGCAAAAGAAAAACGTTAGATATGTAAAAACGTTTGCATTTTATATTTTCAGGTATATATTATTAATTTCCATCAGTTGTTTAATTAAGAATATCTAAATTTTAACGTTACAAATTTTTAAACATTTTTCAATTTTTGGCCATTTTCACCCCTAGGGGCTATAGTCACCCCGGTTTACGGTACTTGTGCCGTAGAATTTCCGGTTTTCCGTCAAAAAACGAAAATAAACGTTGGATTGGTTAATAAAGGTGGGTTTAGTTAAGCGTAAGTTATTTGTTATTTCGAATGGGTAAGAGCTTAATAATTGTGATTAAAAACTCAAAGGTTCCATATGGTGGAGTACTCGATTTGATCCCTGCGCCTCTGCTGTAAAATTTTAAGATTCTCGAAAAATGAAGAATAAACGCATTCTTCCTTTTACGGAGAAGAAGATTGGATTAGTTAATAAAAGCCAGATTATATATTGGTGTAAGAAAGAAACTTCTTTGAGAAATGATGTCAGGTGTGGGGTACTTGTTTTGATTTTTTGTTATTGTTGAAGCATTTTTTAATTTCTGTCCTATATATTTGGTACGGGGTATAGTACTCCCAAGAATAAAACTGATAATGAACATGGGTACGAAATTGTGACAATTGTGACGATACACCTCTTAAATTGATTTGAAAATATTACGCAATACCCGTTAGAAAGCTAAATCAACTTGACTTGGTCTTAGGTAAATAAGCTCAGAGTTAGTAATGATATTAGTTTTAATGAATGTGATAACTATTGAACAATTTACCAAAATTTGGTACATTTTCGAAATACTAAGTTTTCAAAAATGTGATTTTTGTTTAAAGTAAAATCCATTGGTTTTAAATTAGATATGTAGTATTTTTAAACTTCTTTCCTTAATCAATCTAAAACTATTTCTGGATATTCATTAATTAATAAAATCACTTATTAATAAAATAGAACTTTCCGTTTTGTGTGATGAGGAGTTTAAATTGTAGATACATTCATTTCCCTCTCTGAGGATGATCATTAAGGACTTAGATTTATTTGATACTGCTATAGGTCTGCCCATAACTATCACACCAGGTTAAAATCTCTTTTACTTCCTAGTAATCATCGATCTGCGGAATTCCAAAAATATATCTATTTTACAGGGTGTAAGTTTTTTAATCGATTAAGTGACGATATTAGAGATGCTGTTAGCCTCAGTATTTTTAAGAGTCGTTTAAGGGAATTTCTCTTGAAAAAAAATATGTATAGCCTTCGGGAATTTTTCTAAAATATACTTTCTATGTATTGTACTGTGTTAATTTTAAGTTGTTTCTGTAACTGTACTTTTTATTATATTATTTTTATGCTGACCTTTTATTCTATTATTGTTTGAACTTTTTAATTGAAGAAATAAATTGTTTAAATTAAATTAAAAATTAAATTAAAATTAAATTAAAAAAATTAAATTAAAATTAGAAGTTTTAGCTTTCCACTAACAAAATACCGATATAAACGATGGATTGATTAATAAAGATTGGATTAGTTAAGAATAGTTATTTGGTGTTCCGATAAAAGCTGAATTGTTGTTGAAAACCCGAAGGTTCAATACGGTGTCAGGTATGGGATCCACTTTTTGATTTCCTTGCTACTGCCGTAAAATTTTAAAACTATCGAATTGGTTAATAAAGGTCGAATTAGTTATTGGTGTAAATTCTTTCATTCGGTAGGAATATTATTTTAGAAATTATGTCAGGTGTAGGGTACTTTTTTATTTCCTTGTAAGAGCAATTTAAGATTTTCGTCTTATATAGTGTATGCGGTTATAGTACTCGGAAGAATAAAAAGGTTTATATTAAACGTGAGTTCGAAGTTGTGACGATTATAAAAAAAATTAGGATATATCAAATTTTATTTACAGAATTTTAAAACTCCTCCCTTTAAAAGTCAAAATAATTACTGTTGTCATATTCGTATTGCTATTTTCAGGAAAGTGCGTCCTACACAATTAGGCATACGTAGGTTTTCTTTTGCGAATTACACACATCAATTCAACCGCTTGACAAATCTATTTGATTTGACCCATTGGAAAATTATAGCTGTTCCGATTACTGGGGCTTCCCGGTAAAGTTGTGCCCGACCCTAAATGATAAAGCAAAGAACTCCGATATTTATGGCTGTCTTTTGGCACGTAGGAAAATCCTTCAGCCACGTGGATTTGCGGGATACGGATGAAATATCGACGAGAACAAAAACCCTACAAGGACCGACAAAGCGTTTAAGATAGTTTAGAACTTTTCAAGTTGTGGCAATTCGGGGTTTACGTTGAAAAATAGGAAACTACAGTGTAATGACAGAGAAAGCTTTTTATATTTTAGTTCGTTCCAACGAACGCGTTAACAACTGAACGCTACTTAAATCAAATTATACGAGAGGAACATCAAATTAAATTAATGCTTAGAATGCCACTGTTTGCGTCAAAATGGAACATGCTTCTTTCTTCGAATCCAAATAAAGCCAATTTGTTAACAGATTGAATTTCCGATGTTATACGCATTTGTTTTAGGAAATTCTATTCTCTTTTCCGGCACGAATTTGCCCTCAAGCGTTCTGATAAAAGCTAAATTGTTTCGGAAATACAACATTTCCAGAAATACATCTTTAATATTTAGTGACTCCCGAGGGACAAACGAAAATGTAATATTTTTTCGACCATTAAAAGTGAACTTAAATGTATTGATCAGAAAACCAACAATTTCCATAAGGGAGTAATGTGCCAGATAAAACAATCACGTTATAGCTAAATTTAATAGTATTATAAAATTCCTCTTCTAAATGAGTCTGACAATATTTTAATATACTTGTTCGTTGGGAAGCATCGTCGGTTCTATAAAACAAGCTCAAATATTGCCCATACAATCGTTTTAAAACGAAATCACTATTTATACATCATATTTTCGAAATTTCTTTGTATTAATAGCACGTATGAAGGCCTGTTCCGTCCACTCGCTCTGTTCCATACAGACCGTTACATAAATCTTGCGTGGAAAAGGGAAACCGTTTAACGAGATCGAATGATTTGTTACCTGATTAACGGTTTTCAATATCAGACCATAATTCGCCACGTGTTTTTTTCTCGGAGAGATTCTATTTTGTTTTAGAGTATATTGAAAATAATAACGGAAATGCTTTGTATGGGTTCTCATCCTTATCGGCTTCACCATCCTGTTTAGCTAGAAAATCTGAAGGGCGCTCACGTGTAATAGGTATACATAAAATTTGGCCAGTCTTTGATTAGGTAACACGTATTGTCACGATTTGTATTTTTTAACTGTGACGCCACGCCTTACTTAGCGTGTAGGAGAGTAGCTGAGATTTAGGAACGCACTACTTCAAGTTGAGAAGAGATAATAAAGGAGACACATCGATAAAAATAATAACAAGTTTATTTACAAACAAACTTAACAACGGTTATACTGTATACTAATAAAGGCGTGTTTAAGTTTATAGATGAATTAAGAGTTTACACTATACCCAATTAATATTAAATGCCTGTCTTCTCGAGGGAGGCTTAGTTCAAAGTAGTTTTTCTAGCAAGCGACGTCACTTTTATTAATAAAGTTTATGTGAGCGGAGTTGTCTTTTATTTATGTATTCGTTCTGATATTTATAAGGTAAGTCTTTCTGGTTTAAGTTTATCCCCAAAATCTAACCTTTTACTGGAAATTCTGATACTTCACTCGTAAATTCGACCCTCTCTATACTTTTTGTAGCACTCGAATGCCGTATACCTGTGCATACGTTCATACAGGTTAGGTAAGGACCTGATCGCCCTATGCCTGTGCATAGGTGCTCACGGATATGGGTGTTGTGGGATAGAACAACTAGAACAGGACGTACCTGTATACTGCCCCGCAACTAGATTGAGAGGAATTGAGAGACCCGAAAGCCCTGATGAACTTGGCGTTTGCCTGCGTATTTATATGTTACAAAATGCTGATGGCTGCATCATTAAGGATTAAAATTGCTCCCGTCAACCGCTCAAGTCGTTTATAATTAAGAGTGAATGTCTATATAACATTTGTCAAGTTCAAGTTCAAACTTACGACAGGGTGATATTTAATTAATGCTTTTAAGTAGTTCATATTTTTGGGTCTATTATTTTCGACGGCCCTTCGCGGACAACAATAATTTAAATAAAGAAAAACCGTCCGATGATTTATGTCCCTCTTTTTATCTGTCAATTGCAGGCTTGATTCCTGGATAACCCTGGATTTTTTTTTCTATTCACATTTATCGGAAGCTCTCAATAACAGCGATAAATAACGTAGTAGTCGATGTTGTCGTTCGGTAAAAAAGCGCCTAGTTAACTGCCGTGACAAACTAGCAATTTTTCAAGTGAGTTGCATGGAATAGAAATACGCTAAGGCAAACTTGAGGTTTTCTCTAAAAGCAATCACACTTGACAATTGGAGAAATTATGATTAGTTATTAATATCAATGAGTGGTATCGGGATACATGCGCAATAGCTAGCCCTGAGTTTCCAAGGTGGAATACTCTAAATGTGAACTATTTGCGAGGGAAAGTTATTTTGACTCTACTACCCGAATTCAAATTCAAAGCTCTGAATTAAATTATGAATTCGAACTTTTAATTCTGCCTTCAAAGCCTGAAATCAAAATCTGAAGTATGACCTTAAAATTTTAAGTCTAAATTCAAATTTAAGGCTTCAATTACGAATCTAGTTTTAATTCTGGATTCACACTCTGAATCCCAAGTCTGAATTTAGAAGTAACTACGTTATGATAATCAAAATCCTAACAAAATTTGAATTTAGGTTTGGTTTTAATATCACTAGACCTTTGACGCGCTTTGAAGTTGAATTTAAACCTTAAAACCTGAATTTATTGTTTTTTCCAAACTCATTATTTAAACTATGAATTCCGAGATTAAAGTCTAATGTGAATTTAGGATTTTAACGTTACAAGAGTGAAAGTCATAACTTGTAGTTGGGCTTGTTTGGTTTAGGTTGGCACATTCTGTCTTAGAGTTTAAAGTATAAAGTTAGATATTAAAGTAAGAATTGATAATTTAAAGCCTGGATCCAAAGCTTCAGGTTTGAGTTCAAGATTAATTTTTTGACTCATATTCAAGAGTTCAGTGTCTGTTTCAAAAATTCATAGTTTTAAGTATGAATTCTTACTTTAAAACCATAATTCAAATTCATTCTTTTTTAACCTGTTTATGCAGTAACATTTTAATTTCATTCGAAGTTGAAGTCAGAGCTTAAAATATAAATTCAATCTAAAAAACATAAATTCAGAGTGTAAGTCTTGAGCTTGAAAGCCTCAATTTAGTGATTCAGTTTTGAGTCCATGATTAATTTTTTGACTCAGATTCAATAGTTAAAAGATAACAAAATTTGGGTTTGATTAGTCTTTCAATGTCATGACCTAGTTTGCTTCAGTGTTTGATTTATACATTCACAGTTTTAAGTATGAATTCATACTTTAAAACCTGAATTCAAATTCGTATTTTAAAAATCTGTTTGTGCAACAAAATTTTAGTATAGTTGTCTTCGGGGCAGGTAAACTTTGCCTTTGAGTTCGAAGTTGAAGTCAGAACTGAAAGTCTGATTTAAACTACACAGGCTTCAAAGCTTAAGGCCTGAATTCAAGATTCATATCTTGAAATTCGCATTCAGAGTCTAAGTTTTAAATATGAATTCAGAGTTTACAGCCTAAATTCAAAGCTTTATGTCTGACTTCAGGCTTAATTTCTTTACTTAAATTCAAGAGTCCCAAATAATAAAACAATTTGGGTTTAGGTTAGTGTCGAAAACCATGATGTGCTTTGTTTCAGTGTTTGGTTTTTAAATTCATGGTTTTAAGTATAAATTCAGACTTTAAAATCTTGATTCATATTTATACTTTAGTAATCTCATTTTGGTTAAGATTAGTTTGGGTAGGTTGACGAACTTTGCATTAGAGTTCGATGCTGAAGTCAGAGCTTAAAGTCTGATTCAAACTACACAGGCTAAATTCAAAATTTAAGGCTTGAATTGAAGATTCACATTCAGAGTAACACAACATACTAGTTCTAAGCCTAGCGCTATAAGGGTCAATAAGGTTTTTGATTGTCTTAGAGACGGAAGTATAAGGTTTTTAAGTTTGAATTCAGAATTTAGAGCCTGAATTCAGAGCTTTAAGTCTGAGCTCAGAATATAAATCCGTAATTCAGAATTCAGATTCTAGATTCAGACTTTCAAATAGGGATCAAGGGGAGTTCATTCTTTAAAGCTTGAATTCAGGTTTTCAACTTTAAAGTTCGACATCAGGATATTAAATGTGAACTCAGAATTTCACTTCAGCATGTCGAATAACGGAAAACAATTTAACAAGAGTTAATGTCTTAATCTGAAACGTAATTGGAGCTTGGGTTGGGTTAGTTTGGCTTACCTTATAGCATACGCAAATGCCATGACTGCATCCGAAACGAACTGAAGCTGATCTTCAAACACCGTATTCTCTTCGGTGAGTTGTTCTTTTCCCGTGCAATTTTTGGTGCAACGCACGTTGTAAGGGGTTTTCGAGCTGTTCGGATACCGACACGAAAAATGATGCTCCCAAAATTCTAAAACAAACAATACTCCATTGCAAAAAACAAACACAAATACACAAGAACCGTACAATAAAAACAGCAATTTAAGAATCCTCAGGCGATCAAAAGTAGTAATAACAATTCGAGTTTTATTGAGGCTTTTTTAATTTCGTGGTCTTCCCCTTAATCTCGCTAAATTACTCTACTAACCCGGAGAAAAGCTAATTTACCTGCCCCCCTCGAATGTAATAAATGCGGCTGAATAAATAATGTGTTTATGAAAATTAAAAATTAAGTTTTAACGGTCCTTGCTTTGCGAAAGCGCCTATTATATGGTAATTAGTGAACAGTCTTAACTGTTTTGAAGCTAATCTGCATATTTTGTTTGTCAGTTATTTTACTCATAAACGTTTATAATGGCAATTCAGTAGACCATGTTATATTTGCTACGCGTGTAACTCGTTTATATATAATAAAATAGTCCCTACACACTATTACGCTCTGTTCGTCCTTCTAATGGGCGCAAACCTTCACTCCAGCTTAGAAGGAACTGGGAGTGAATAACTTCAAATCGAATGGGAAAAAACATTAATTTTGAGAATTTAAAATTAGATATTGAATGAAATAAAGTATGTCAATGCGTAGGCTAAAACGAGCTGCCGCCGAGTGTATAAATCAGGTTCTAGCTCAAATGCCGGAGAGTAGGGTGCAGGTTGATTTATTTAAGGCGCCACGGGCTTTTAGACAGCACAAGCAAGAATTACCCCAAAGTTGAAATATGGAACTCGTTTTAGCTTTACGAAAGCGGCCTGTCCCGTTGGATATTCGCTTAAGTTCTAATTAAATAAAACAGGTGAATAAACAAACAAGGATTGGGTTTATTACCCAACAATAAAATATCAGAGCTGGTCAGGAAAAAAAATAAAGAACAAGAAAATTTCAGCAGAAAAAGAACGTTAGTAAAATATGTTGAAAGCCAGATACTGCGAACAACTTCTCATTATAGGTAAGTTCAATTAGCTCGAGTAATCATCTAATTAAATACTAATTCACGGGCTCGAATCATGATCCCTCACATATGCCGTATAACTAACTAACTCAGTGCAATTAAGTTATGTTGATAACTGCCGCAAAAACAATATAATTAAACTAGTTATACCTGGCGATATTATAGCCACCAATTAATTACAGACCTTAACATAAAGCAATTTACTCCACGGTCAAGTTAACGGTAGGACACAGATAATAAACAATCTATTCGAGTAACGAAAATATCAAAGGCCGCAATAAAAAAAAACAATTTAAAACAACGCGAAGTCGACTAGTAGTTTTCTGATCTACGGTTATCCAACGAAAGCCAGAAATCGTGAAAACTGAGAATAATAATAAAACTAGTGCGACCTACAACGTTATTGCGTCAGTCAATTAAAAGTTCAAAAAAAGAGAGAACAAAAACAACAAGATGCCGGAGAGTAGGGTGCAGGTTGATTTATTTAAGGCGCCACTGGCTTTTAGACAGCACAAGCAAGTCTAACTAACCCCAAAGTTGAAATATGGAATTCATTTTAGCTTTACGGAAGTAGCCTGTCCCGTTGGATGTTCGCTTAAGTTCTAATTAAATAAAACAGGTGAATAAACAAACATTCGAAAGCATTGGTTTATTACCCAACAATAAAATATCACAGCTGGTCAGGAAAAGAAATGTTAAAGAACAAGAAAATTTCAGCAGATCAATCTTATGGTAACATTATATTTTTAATCGGAAAAAAGGCAAGCTTTACTCGGTGAAAAAATTCACACACACTCTAAACAAATTCCGAAATATTTAATTGCAATTGATGACGATCGCTTAAAGCATTAACCATCCGTTAGGCGCGTAGGTATTTGTAACACCGTTTGTCGCGTTGTATTTTTCAGATACATATAAAAATATAATGTTTTAATTTGAAAAAAGGATTCTGATTGTTAAAAAATATATCGTTCTATAAAATATATCTTAACGAAGTTAAAACTAACCAAATTTATATAAATGTTAATCAGAAGAATCAGTACTGGCTTCACCTGTATTCAGGCATTTGTCACATATTGTCTTAGCTTGTAATTTTAAACATAAATAGGTTTTACATTTTTTAGAGCTATATGCAGAAAAAGAAGTTTCTTTATTAACTTCCTAGCACGGTCGGCATATTTCTGCTTTTGTTGCTTTTTAGTTGTTCTTCCTCCTCCGATTCACCATCACTCCGATTCACCATCACACCTCATGGTCGGTTTCGGAATTTGCTGACCTAGTTTCCACATGGTATTCGGTCTCAGGATCGTCAGACTCATCAAGATCGTCTTCAGGCAACTGGCAGACCTATTCTTTTTTCAGAAATGGGATATGATTCAGTTCATCAATGTCCTCTGAATTTTTTAGGTCATATATTTTTTTACTCATTTTTATCACTGATAAAGGCAAAAACATTCGTCAAATAAATACTACATACTTGGATACGAACAAAAATCAATTATACACAACCTAGATACACGTTTCACGTGAAGGCTAAGAATGAAACCGAGACCCTAACAGGAATAGTCGAATTGTACCTCCCAGGTACAATTCCCGCTCCGAGACGGTTTTGCATACATTATAAAAAAAATAAGGTTTAAGGCTGTGTGCACGTGGAAGTAATTGAATTGAAACTTTGTATTTCGTGCAAAATTTTGCACGGAATAGAGAGTTTCAATTCAATTACATTATAAAATCACAAATAAAGGTCTGGATCTGTAATTCTAGGAAAGTATTCCCTACTAGTTACTTAAATATTATTGCAGGCGATAAAATTATATTGTTTTTCTTTTTGAGAAATCAACCTAAATATTATGCCTATATCTGTCAGATACATATGCGACTAATGGAAGGTTAATAAAAGAACGTCAGTAAAATATGTTGAAAGCCAGATACTGCGAACAACTTCTCGTTATAGGTAAGTTCAATTAGCTCTAGTAATCAATCAATTAAAGACTAATTCACGAGTCTAGAATCATGATCCGTCACATATGCCGTATAACTAGCTAACTATGGTTATTCAGTTCAATTAAGGCATGTTGATAACTACCGCAAAACAATATATAAATAAACTAGTTAGACCTGGCGTTATTATAGCCACCAATCAATTACCGACCTTAACATATGGCAATTTACTCCACGGTCAAGTTAACGGTAGGACACAGACAATAAACAATCTGTTCGAGTAACAAGGATATCAAAGGCCGCAATAAAAAAATATAATGATTTATTCTAGATCAGCGGATCTATCTGAATTTCAGAATTTGATTAAATAAAAGCAAGCACTTTAGGCTCGTCAAAATTCCCTAAAAATTCAAAATTCGTTTAAGAGAAAATTTTAGAATTTAATTAAATAAAATCAAGTATTTTTAGGCGTGACAAGATTGCCCAAAAATTCAAAGTTCATTCGAAAGAGAATTTTAATGACTAAATGTTGCCTTAATAACAGAGGAAGACGTTAAAAAGTTATTCTTTGTTCGAAAACAAAGCAAAAAAAATTATAATTAGAGATCGTAGTTAATTACACAAATTTGCCGCAACATAGATGAATGAAAGAAAAATAAAATGGAAACTGCTCACGGTAGGTAGTAGAATTCCTTGGCAGGCGAAGGACTGCACGGCTCTATACAGGTGGTACGCTAGACAGGCGTAGCTAAGAAATACTCTGCCGCTAACGATGCTCGTAGATAACAATGAACAACTCGACGATAGCACCAGACCTCACAATAGAATTAAACCCCAATTGACCCAACAGTAGTAGTAGCCCCGACGGTAGTAGCAACCCCAACGGTAGTCCCCTGTGAAAGAACACATATTCAAGGTACTACACGTAACTCTTAATGGACGACCATTATAACTCGGTGATTCAAAATCAACCATCAAAGAAAAAGAGAAATCAGAATTAAAAAAAAAACAATAATTTACCTGTGTAGGGGTAGCCAGTTGCTTAACGCTAAACGGTTTTTTGGGGAAGTGGGCTTCTGTAAGAGATTAGAAAGGGAATTAAAAATCAGCCCACGTGCGTCACAAAATGATGGCGTTCCCAGGGAGACAAAAAATGCACAAAAAAAACTCAACTCACCTTGCAAAGCAGCACTCAAATCCCACAAAGGGCAGTTTCAGACACAAACACTTACGAAAAGATAAGGTACAACCATAGACTGAAACTGTTAAAATGACCCATTCAGAAAAACCCCATTAACAGGTGAAAATCAAAATTGACTCCGACCGGCGTCTAAAATGAATACTTGACTCGGTTCGTCGTAAAAGAGTGACCCAAGCGACCGAAAACCGAACAAAGCACGAAGATTCCCACCTCGGAAGAAACTCGCTCAACCAATGAACTTCCAGAATGGTTGATCACATGTTCCCCTCAATAATTCATGCAAGGGAATTAAACGATAAAAACCTGGGATTCCGATGCACAGGCATCCTCACAAAAAAACTACCCAGAGTAGCCAAAAGGGCATTGTCATTAAGCCACTTTAATTAATATAATTCCCAATTATTCATAGACAATTAAAGTAAATGCGTGCGACGCTCAATCCCATCAACCAATCCCAAAACAGTATGCGACGGAGCCGGAAACAAAGCCTTCTACCATCGACTTAATCTTCACGCGCTAAATTCAACTTATTGAAAATTCGTAGCGCGTATTTGTTTAAATTTTTCAATCAAGTGGACGACCAAGCCAAGTCGGCCGGTATATCTACGAGGGTCTTCCCGTTATTACCAACGAATGCGTTCAGGACCAGGTGAAGGGTGACAAACTCTAGGGTGATTTACGCATCTATATACGCCGGACAAAATGGCCTGTGACAACAGTTTCGGCTAGAGAGCCTTTATCAGCCTTGAAACTCAATATTCATATGATATTTGTTCATGTGGAATCGTTAAAAATGTGTCATATATGCTGGACTTTATCTGTCAAAGTTTGCAGATCTCTAACTGAAATAAATAAAAGCAAAATTAAAGGAAAACTAACTTCTTCATCTGTGATTACGTAACCATGTTCATTATTCACACCCATTAAATAAAAATCCATTATCCACTAGGTGCGGCCAGCACTATGCGTTGCTAAGCAATGTTCTTTAGGGACTAGATCCATGCATAAAGAATGATTTTATAATTAAAATCAATGCTCGAGGAATCTGGAAAAAACTACAAAATGGTATGATGATGTGGTATGGCAACATTTCCTAAACCCTTTTAGTAAACCTACCTATAGACGCGAACGGCAGCCAGTAATACAGTGGAGAGCTAGGTTCGTGGGTACCCGGTACACTTTAATAAACATATTGGGCACCACCAAGTTAACTGTGACTCAACTTGGAAAAATCTATAATGTTATTAAATCCTAAAAAGTAATTTTTGGAGGAGCTTTTGAATAGGGCATAATATTTCCCCAAAAAAATACTTTATTCTTTCCCTACTAATGATCCCTTGATATAAAACAACAATTATACAGTACAATTACAATCACGTATAAACAATAAAGCAATAGAAAAGAAGCTTACATAATATTGACTATTATTGACAATCGTGAGATACAAACTGTTATATCCTGCGTACCGATTAATAGGATACTAGAATGATGGTAAATAGCGCACAGGGTTTAAAATTCATGAATTTTATTCTGCCGCAAGAATATAAAATAAGATGTGTATAATCACTCAATCTATAGAAAATCTAAATTTGCCAAGGACAGCTTTACAAATAGGTAAATGATATTACTTACAAATCATAAAGTAGGTATTCTTAATCTTAAAATATTCTCCTAATAAATACCAGTATATTAGTATATATACGGTCCATGCAACTCCAAAGCACTTCAAATCATAAACTGAATTCTCCAAACTTGGTACACCACATCCAGCCGATCATAAGCAACAACAACCCAAAACACGCAGAAATAGATATCGTAATTAAGGCGAAGCGATATACGTGTGCCAGATCGGTACCTGTGGAGAGGACCCTAAAAGCAATTGTTTGTCTTAGCAAAAAATAAATATCTAACATTGAAATGCTTATTCACAACCTAACTAGCTTTTCATCTTACCTATAGAACTATCTATAGGGCCTATTACCTGGTAATACTGTGAACTAATTAAAATCATTAATTAAATATCACCCTGTCGCAAGTT